>JALPQI010013691.1:0-31383 GCA_025490895.1 Thaumatotibia leucotreta | reverse complement strand
TATTCCGGACCATATTTGAAGTTAATTTTTAACACAGACTATACAATCCCCTCTCCCCCGCAGTGCTAGAGAAACCATCCCCCCCGCCGTCGGGCCCGCGCGGCGTGCAGATCGTCAACACCGGCCCCGACCACACATTCATCCTCGATGAGGAGGCCCTCAAAGAACTCCTGCATGATGAGGACATCAGGGAGCGGGCGGTCGTTGTGGTGTCCGTGGCGGGAGCCTTCAGGAAGGGGAAGAGCTTCCTATTGGACTTCTTCCTTAGATATATGCATCACAAGGTTCGTCTTACTACTTCCTCTTAAAAGACTCAACAGCCAGGTACTACACGTTTATTCTCTACGAGGAGACGCTCAAAGAACTCCTGTATGCTGAGGACATCAGGGAGCGAGCTGTCGTTGTGGTGTCCGTGGCGGGAGCCTTCAGGAAGGGGAAGAGCTTTTTACTGGACTTCTTCCTTAGATATATGCATCACAAGGTTCGTCTTACTACTTCCTTCTTAAAGACTCAACAGCCGGGTACTACACCTTCATTCTTGACGAGGAGGCCCTCAAAGAACTCTTGCATGATGAGGACATCAGGGAGCGAGCAGTCGTTGTGGTATCCGTGGCGGGAGCCTTCCGGAAGGGGAAGAGTTTCCTGCTATACTTCTTCCTTAGATATATGCATCACAAGGTTCGTCTTACTACTTCCTCCTAAAAGACTCAACAGCCCGGGTAATACTCCTTCATTCTCGACGAGGAGGTGCTCAAAGAACTCCTGCATGATGAGGACATCAGGGAGCGAGCTGTCGTTGTGGTGTCCGTGGCGGGAGCCTTCCGGAAGGGGAAGAGCTTCCTGCTGGCTTTTTCCTTAGATATATGCATCACAAGGTTTGTCTCTTCCCATTCCCCTATACTCCCGTACTCCCGCGACACATGCATACAATAACGCGCTTAGGAAGCAGGGATCGTAGCCAAGTTGCCAATCGCTAACGCTTAGTAGCATAGGTATCGTCGTTTTCCCTCTCTGTCATTCTTCCATATTAGTGCGACAGAGACAGTTAGCTGCCTGTCGTTTACGATTGACGATTAAGCGTTAGCGATTGGCAACTTGTGTAAGCACTCAGGTGTGAGTGACATTGATGAAAAAGTTACAGTTTGTGAAGTGGTGAATATATCTGAATCAGAATTATTTACTACATACTTTGTCATTTACGTGTGTAGTTATAATATTACAAAACCTCGTGACTAAACCATAACTCGTCGTCGATAAGATGCATAAAAAATCGATATAATCTTGGCAATAATCGCGTAAACATATTAAATATCGATTAAACTTTACACTGTTTTCCCGCTACATTTGCTTTATTTTTTGTTTATAATTACATTAATATGTATGACGTAGATGGCAATCAAGCATACGTTCGTCTGATCGCCAAGCGATTACCGTAACATATCGCTTTTAAAACTCCAGAAGTACACGCGCAATGCCCTACCCTTCAAAATAACACTATTTGTTTAGATTATCAATGCAAAGTACTTTTTCGATTGATTGTAATTATTTAGGTTTATATAATAATTCCTCAATGTAAACGTAATCCTGTGTGAATATGAAATTTAGCTCGCGAGTCGTCCTTCCGTCGCGATAATAATCGCGAAACGACAGTGACGAATCAATCATACAATTAAAACGCTATTCGGAAAATCACTCTCATAAGCAGAGATCGGACAAATGTGCGTCATTGTTCGCAATAATATGGATATGACTCTAAATTTGATTAAATGAATAATTAAACGAATAATTTCTTTAAATTTGATTTCGAAGCTTTGTGGTGACTATTTACAAAGGTTTTCATAGTTACCGGTGTCAAATAGGTAATTTTCTGAAAATGATTAAATGATTAATTTTTCAATCAATTTTGGAGTCATGTCCATTGTCCATATTATTGCGAGCAATGACTCACATTTGTCCGATCTCTGCTCATAAGATTCATAAGCTTATTGTCAGACAACCCGTATGCTTTGCTAGAAGAAAAAATATTCCTCTAGTTCCTATATAGATAATCATGGATATCAATAACAACTAACAGTAAACATGTTTGCAGTACGGGAGCGGCGGCGGCGGCGGCGACTGGCTCGGAGCGCCCGACGAGCCGCTGCAGGGCTTCAGCTGGCGCGGGGGCTCCGAGCGCGACACCACCGGCATCCTCATGTGGAGCGAGATCTTCAAGGCCACGCTGGACAACGGGGAGAAGGTCAGAGCTGCCATCATGTTGCCAGCAGGGCTTCAGCTGGCGCGGGGGCTCCGAGCGCGACACCACCGGCATCCTCATGTGGAGCGAGATCTTCAAGGCCACGCTGGACAACGGGGAGAAGGTCAGAGCTGCCATCATGTTGCCAGCAGGGCTTCAGCTGGCGCGGGGGCTCCGAGCGCGACACCACCGGCATCCTCATGTGGAGCGAGATCTTCAAGGCCACGCTGGACAACGGGGAGAAGGTCAGATCTCTAGCATGTACAGCTGAATCTTAATACGTGTAGCTGAGCGACCGCTGCCAGGACATTGTCTGTTGTTGGGACGTTCAAAGATGTCATTGAATCTACCCATCACAATGAGAGAAAACACTATTTCACTAGATTTATTTTAGGTGGCGTTAACACCAGTTTTTGGTCAATTTATTTAGATCCCAAAAAGATTTGTCTAATTTTGTCTTGTATGCTTGCTTTTCCTGTTCTTACGTCGTGATACTAGTGTGCTGCTTTAGTTACTTAATCCAAAAAGGAGCATGTGATATTACAGAGGCATATATCTTTAAATCCATACATTACATTTCAAGTCTTTTGGGACTGACATGGCTAACAGTAAATACTCGCGGTTCATTAGTAAAGGTACTGGTGATATTGATAACTATAATTCAGAAAAATAGGCAATGAATTGACATTAGAAGATGCCCAGGATCGCGTAAAGTGGAGGAAATGTAGCAGGAAAGCGGACCCTGGCAAAGAATGGGATAACGCTAGGTAGAAGAAGAAGAAGTCAATGAATTTACATTACGAGGAAATCGTTTTAATAGCGTTATTTTGTTGTAGGTGGCGATAATCCTCCTGGACACGCAAGGCGCGTTCGACAGCGAGTCCACAGTGCGCGACTGTGCGACCGTGTTCGCGCTCTCCACCATGCTGTCCTCCGTGCAGATATACAACCTGTCGCAGAACATCCAGGAGGACGACCTGCAGCACTTGCAGGTAAACAAAAATTGTACCGATCGTTTACGAACCCAATGAAGTTGCAAAAGGGTTCAAGAGCGACCAAGAATTCAGCCGGGCCGGCAGAGTTCACAAATAGTAAACATTTCGTTACAGCAAAGTTTACAAATCGTGAACATCAGTATATAGTGAACAAGAAATTAGGATTACAATTGTTTTTCACTTTTTTTTCTAATATAAGTACCTATCAAAATTTTGTAGCTACCTCTGGGTAAAGGTCAAGGGTAAAATCTTAAGCGAATAACACAACAAACAAAAATGACGGATGTAAGATACTGTATTACAAAATTAAAGTGGAAATGGGCAGGTCATCTAATAAGGAACAGAAAAGAAAAGTGGGCCAAAGACGTCACAGAATGGTGCCCCCGACAGAACAAGAGAAAGAGAGGTAGACAATGTCGCAGGTGGGAGGACGATTTTAGAAAAATAGCTGGAGTGACATGGATGAGGAAAGCTAGAGATAGGCCAACATGGAAGTATCTTGGGGAGGCCTATGCCACAGAATATATAAAGTACAGAAGCTTCACTGCTTTGATGTTCACAAATGCTGGCTTTTTATGTACCTACACAATTATTATTACCAAACAAAACGGCGCGCGAGGCGACGCGAGCAGCTGAAATGGGCCGTATTGCGTGGCGGAAAGGTCGCTTATAAGCCGCACGCCGTCGAAAACAGGGTTGTCAATTATTGAAAACTAATAAAATAACGAACGGCGCTATGAGGCGTCTGACAAATACATTACTGCAATGATATCTACGGCGTTAATAGCATTCGTCTTGATTCAACAATTTAGTTCATGCGTGATTATAGAATTTACCTACGCATTTCATACACGTGATTCAAAAATATTTGTCTCAACTCGGTCGGCACCTTCTTTGTGCTTCGGCCGCGCGTGCCCGGGCGGCATTGTTTGAGGTGTGAGTGAGATAGCAACACGACTTCGCTAACTTTAGGTGAATATCCATCCGAATAATCCTGATAATAACACGAACATTCTAAAAATATCTGTAGACAGTATGTGAGGTGTGCAGAAATTAATATATCTGCTTAATGCATTTAAAAATAAAGAAATACGTTAGGTACCTACGCATTCATTACAAAAGCAGCATAAATAAGTAATGGTTTAATCACAATCGTAAGGCAGACGTAACACGGCATTTTCTCTTATTTATGTACCAGTGTACCTATTTGATATTATGGGAATAAAGTCAGACAACCAAATAATATGTTAGGACAAAAGGCGCGAAATTCAATAAAAGTATGAGAGAACGAAGTTTTTTACATTATTTAAATGTGCCGCTTTTTTACTGACAAATTTGTCCGAAAATAAACCGTTTTGTCTGTAATTGACTTGCGTTTCTGAGAATTTAATTTACTACGAATGTAGGTAATAAGTGTATTATTATGTTTCTTACTTTTTAGTATCTCTCTGACGCATCGGCTGTGCTAAAACGCGTCATGATAATTAACATTATTATTATTGCAACATGCTGCTATGCAGTATATTTTCGGCATTTTCATTTAAGATGCACATGTATAAAATAATCCTAATATTTGCAAGCGATATATTTCGCGATACGTGACGAGCCAGCGTTGTAAATTTAAACGTGCGTTCCGAGACAGCGCGCGCCAACCATTGAATAGACCACGGAGACGGGGCGCTCTGCATGTACTTGTAGCCGCGCGGCGGAATCGCCGAGTGACACCCCCTTGCCTATGCTAAAAAGCAAGACAATCAAACACTGAACAAAATAACAGAAGAAAGAATTCAAAACTAGAATAGAAATAGAAACTAAGAACACAGTGCTGAATTAAACATATTGTATTATAGTAACTTGGACACTGAAAGATTGTCAATAAAGGCTTATATTATTATTATGTCTAATATAATATAACCCTATAGGTGCAGAAACATGACATTTATGTAAAGCTTAATTAATTAACATACGAAAGAATTTGTAACTGGTGTTACAGTGTGTAAATAACCCCTCTACATTATTATAAAGTAGTTTCCTTCCAGTTATTCACGGAATACGGCCGCCTGGCGCTGGAAGACAGCGGCCGCACGCCGTTCCAGCGGCTGCAGTTCCTCGTCCGCGACTGGAGCTTCCCCTACGAGGCGGCCTACGGCGCCGAGGGCGGGAACACCATCCTGCAGCGACGACTCAAGGTGATCTCACAGTTAAAGTATCCTTCCAGCTGTTCACGGAATACGGCTGGCGCTGGAAGACAGCGGCCGCAGTTCCTCGTCCGCGACTGGAGCTTCCCCTACGAGGCGGCCTACGGCGCCGAGGGCGGGAACACCATCCTGCAGCGACGACTCAAGGTGATCTCACAGTTAAAGTATCCTTCCAGCTGTTCACGGAATACGGCTGGCGCTGGAAGACAGCGGCCGCAGTTCCTCGTCCGCGACTGGAGCTTCCCCTACGAGGCGGCCTACGGCGCCGAGGGCGGGAACACCATCCTGCAGCGACGACTCAAGGTGATCTCACAGTTAAAGTATCCTTCCAGCTGTTCACGGAATACGGCTGGCGCTGGAAGACAGCGGCCGCAGTTCCTCGTCCGCGACTGGAGCTTCCCCTACGAGGCGGCCTACGGCGCCGAGGGCGGGAACACCATCCTGCAGCGACGACTCAAGGTGATCTCACAGTTAAAGTATCCTTCCAGCTGTTCACGGAATACGGCTGGCGCTGGAAGACAGCGGCCGCAGTTCCTCGTCCGCGACTGGAGCTTCCCCTACGAGGCGGCCTACGGCGCCGAGGGCGGGAACACCATCCTGCAGCGCCGGCTCAAGGTGATCTCACAGTTACAGTAGTTTCCTTCCAGCTGTTCACGGAATACGGCTGGCGCTGGAAGACAGCGGCCGCAGTTCCTCGTCCGCGACTGGAGCTTCCCCTACGAGGCGGCCTACGGCGCCGAGGGCGGGAACACCATCCTGCAGCGACGACTCAAGGTGATCTCACAGTTAAAGTTTCCTTCCAGCTGTTCACGGAATACGGCTGGCGCTGGAGACAGCGGCTGCAGTTCCTCGTCCGCGACTGGAGCTTCCCCTACGAGGCGGCCTACGGCGCCGAGGGCGGGAACACCATCCTGCAGCGACGGCTCAAGGTGACATTTATACTTGGTCAGAGAGAACCAGTAGGATTCTCTTTCTTAGGGTGCGGCTCCACTGAGGCGGAGAAGAGCGGAGATGTGCAAAATTAACCAATAACATTCTTCAAATTCAAAATTCGAAACACTGTCATGTGGTCTCATTGGCCGCACCCTTATGCACACTGCTGTTTCTTTCTATCGGGGGGGAGATTTTCATGAAAGTTATACAATGTGAAAAAAAATCAATTTGCGGGATTGGGACACTTTTGTCTTTTATCTCTCTAAATTTTGCTTTGTAACACAATTAAAACGTTAAATTCTGTTTTTATTAATTGACCTTAACTATGTACGTTTTTTTTTGCAATCGACCTGTTAGCGATATGTAACTTGGCTCCGTACCTTACTCCTTGTAGCGTCCTGATGACCTTAAGAAGTCGAATAATGAATGAAACGCTTGTATGTGTCGTCAGGTGTCGGACAAGCAGCACCCAGAGCTACAGTCGCTGCGCAAGCACATCACGTCGTGCTTCTCCGAGCTGGCGTGCTTCCTGCTGCCGCACCCCGGCCTCAAGGTCGCCACCAACCCGAACTTCGACGGCCGCCTGCACGGTGCGTACTCAGTTATTCCTGTTATCGCTGCAATCTGTACAAGGTGGCCAAGAATAAGTGCCTACCCGTTGTCCGTAAAGTTTTGGGACTCAAAATGTAACTGAACTGTCAGAAGGATGTTTTTAAAATAATACGTACCTATTAGATGCTTGGTATGAGCTGAAGTTATTTCTATGGAAAACTCTCTTAAGGACTTATTCTGCTCCCCAAAACGTTACTGTCAGCGGAAATCCACTTATTATTTGGCCACCTCACGTGTTTTCAAGAGTAGTAATGTTTCGATTATTGAAATGACCTCGAATAATAATAATGACCTATCACTGGGTCCTAGATACTCGACAATTTAGACCAATCTTCCCTGTCGAAAAGTTATAAATTTCATTGGATTTCTGTACCTTCCAAAGTTTGTAATGTCGTTCTGGCAAAAGTATCTGAGGGATGTGTAACTCAATTGCGAATTAAGTTACACAGCACGCAGCAGATTGCGAATTTCCGAGAATCATTATTTCCTATATGCTTGGATATTATGCTCTTTTATTATGAGATGGTGCCCCTCGTTTGGCCCTTGTAGCAGTTACCACAGCTACAGTCAATTTTGGAAACATCTATGTCGCGTTTCATAATAGTACATACATTACGACACAAGTGCGAAAAACATGAAATTCTAAAGTGTTTTAAATCGACTCGAGTTACGAATTTCCTTTTTGCACGTGTCTTGTACGACGTTCTTTAGTACAGGTGGCCCTCCGTGGGCCTGACGTAAAATGAGCCACTTCTCGCACTAGAGCCTAAATTTGAGCCTGATATTGAAAAAGGCACCATCTGTACTAAAAAGTTACATTTTACAATTTCGCTGTTTGCCTGTAAATTGTAACTTTATAAAACGCGAGCCTGGACGTTCAAGAGGAAAACTTTCCTTCGGCGTGCCTTTGTGGCGCAATTTTATATGAGGTGACTGTCACTCTCTTCATGTATAGTAGGTACACCTTCTTAACAAATGTGACAAATTATGATATTATTTTCCCACAGACATCGAGCCAGAATTCAAGCGGTCGCTCCAACAGCTGGTCCCCATGCTGCTGGCGCCGCAGAACCTGGTGCCGAAGCTCATCAACGGGCAGAAGGTGAAGGCCAAGGAGCTGGTGCAGTACTTCGTGTCCTACATGAACATATACAAGGGAAACGAGTTGCCGGAACCCAAGAGTATGCTGGTGGTGAGTGAGCTTACGTCTTACGCTTCGACAATCGAAAAATCTTTGTCACAGTCAGGAGGATACCGGTTTTTTCTCCATTCAAAAGCCACAGCTGATCCCCATGCTGCTGGTGCCGAAGCTCATCAACGGGCAGAAGGTGAAGGCCAAGGAGCTGGTTCAGTACTTCGTGTCCTACATGAACATATACAAGGGCAATGAGCTGCCGGAACCCAAGAGTATGCTGGTGGTGAGTGAGCTTACGTCTTACGCTTCGACAATCGAAAAATCTTTGTCATAGTCAGGAGGATACCGGTTTTTTCTCCATTCAAAAGCAACAGCTGGTCCCCATGCTGCTGGTGCCGAAGCTCATCAACGGGCAGAAGGTGAAGGCCAAGGAGCTGGTTCAGTACTTCGTGTCCTACATGAACATATACAAGGGCAATGAGCTGCCTGAACCCAAGAGTATGCTGGTGGTGAGTGAGCTTATGTCTTACGCTTCGGCAATAGAAAAATCTTTGTCATAGTCAGGAGGATACCGGTTTTTTCTCCATTCAAAAGCAACAGCTGGTCCCCATGCTGCTGGTGCCGAAGCTCATCAACGGGCAGAAGGTGAAGGCCAAGGAGCTGGTTCAGTACTTCGTGTCCTACATGAACATATACAAGGGCAATGAGCTGCCGGAACCCAAGAGTATGCTGGTGGTGAGTGAGCTTACGTCTTACGCTTCGGCAATCGAAAAATCTTTGTCATAGTCAGGAGGATACCGGTTTTTTCTCCATTCAAAAGCAACAGCTGGTCCCCATGCTGGTGCCGCAGAACCTGGTGCCGAAGCTCATCAACGGGCAGAAGGTGAAGGCCAAGGAGCTGGTGCAGTACTTCGTGTCCTACATGAATATATACAAGGGCAACGAGCTGCCGGAACCCAAGAGTATGCTGGTGGTGAGTGGACTTACGTCTTACGCTTCGACAATCGAAAAATCTTTGTCATAGTCACGAGTAGGAATAGGGTGTAATGCGACGAGAAGATACTCACACCGTCCGCAAGGTGCTCGATATCCCCAATCCACCCAGAGGAAGACCTCCCGCCACGTGGTGGTCCAATGTCCAGAGAGACCTCAAGCAACTGTCACCAACCACGACAACCCGGGACAGAGCGTCCTGGCGCCGAGCCATAAGGAGGCCCGACCCCAACTAACGAGCTGGGACCAGGGACAGAGAAAGAGAGAGAGTCAGGAGTAGGATACCGGTTTTTTCTCCATTCAAAAGAACGGTTCTAATGTCGTTCTTCGGTATATAAATTGTTTGTTAATGGAGTAATTCAAAAATACGATATTCATTACATAAAATATTCAGTACTACATGGGCGGATTTTTATTTTGTTGTAGTTTTTTAAAATTTTCTAAATTCCGATTTTTTATATTTTTTCTACTGAGAATCGCGAGCTCTTTCGATCCTCATTAGCAGAAAAAAAGTGTCCCGAATATTCCATAAATTTTTTTGTCTTCCACTGAGTTACGGTTGAAGAAAGTGTATGAAAAATAGTAACTCAATGGATTTTTTTGGGACACTTTTTTATTTCTATCAGGATCGAAAAAGCTCGTGATTCTTCCAAATTTGTAAATTAAAAAAGAGAACAAAATAAAAATCCACCCACATAAAGAGTGTAAAATATTTTGAAACATGAGCTATTTCAGCAAAACCGGTTCCGATCTCTGGCATAGCAATAAGAACAATTAATGTATTGTGGCTTTGGGTCGGACGACGCGACTTCGATCAGAAAATTTATCACATTCGTTGGTTTATAACATTCACCCAAAAGCTTTGGTAAACTATTTCCGATCAGCTTACGTCAGTCGAATGACAGCAAGCCGCAACATCAGCCGGCTCATAGATGGAATAAGTCCTGATGAGACTTTTCCATTACGTTTGGTTACGTTGTAAAAAAATAAATCCTGCAGACCTAGCCAAGCTGTCAATCATTATCAGCCATTAGTCACGTGACACATAATAATGTGTGGGAATGATCACGTGACTTTTCGTTCGAATCTGTCATTCTCATACATTTATTACTTATCGCTTATCGTGTACGATTGCGGAATGGCACCTTCGCTAGTCCGTAGTCTTATTTGTCACCAGTCTCTTTCCGAACAGAATCTGTTAATATTGATTGCTTTGTAATAGTCTGACACTGACTCCTCACAGGAAACACAAAAAGTGATCAAAGTCAAAGTCAAAATATTCTTTATTCAATTAGGCCCAGCAACGAGCGCTTTTGAATCGTTAAACTAAATAGCGAATGAGAGAAAAAAAAAACTACTTCCGGTTCTAACCTACACCACTGCCTGAGAAGAATCCGGCAAGAAACTAAGCGGGACTTTTTTTTTCAAATAATAGTTTTATAACATCTTACAGCTAACATGCATTAATTAAAAACGAAACATAAATTTGATTTGATATAAATACAGATTAATACATGATTGTCTTAAACTATCGTCAACTTTAATCCACAGGCGACAGCGGAAGCGAATAACCTCACAGCCGTCGCAGAGGCCAAAGAAGTGTACACCACTCTCATGGAGGAAGTCTGCGGAGGGGCCAAACCGTACCTACAAACACAGCTGTTAGAGGCCGAACATGGACGAGTCCGGGACAAGGCGTTACATGCCTTCCATTCCAAGAGGAAGATGGGGGGAGATGAGTTCAGCCAGTCGTACTGCGAGCAGTTGGTTCGGGTAAGTTGAGTAACTTCATCCACAATTAGGGTCAAATAATAGTTTATTGGAGCCTAGATATATTACGTACGTAACTATGGGTCTCCGAACATGGACGGGTCAGAACACAAAATTTCAGACAAACCTATAAAGAAGATTAGGTTTGCTTTAGTCACGAATTGAAAGGATAATTTTTCACGAATTCCGAATCATTCTTTTAGAGGAGTATAAACGGCATTCTTTATCAGATATGTCTCATCAATTTGTTAGCCTCTCTGAATCCCAATGAGAGCATTTCTTTGCATGTTTTGTTTATTGGTCATGGTTTTCTGTATATTTACTTACTATAATTAACTATGGAACTAGATTGATTTGTGTAAGAATGTTCCATGACATATATCGCCAGGTTAGAGGCAGAATCAATAATTTTCTTGAAGTAGGTTTTGACAAATCATATTTTATGCCAATGACATAGAAAACTATTTGGGTCAAACGTTAACCGATGTTCGAAATCTGTGAGGTGAACAATCTAAAACTTAAGGCCTAAAGCTTGATTTTCTTATGATAGACGAGATCAATGCGTTGTATGATGAATCATTAGATACTATACCAGTCCACAGGCTATTAACTATCGACCACAGGAAAGAAAAAGTGCGTGTTCAGCTGAACTGTAGAACCACTCTTTCCTGTGGCCAATAGTAAACAACCGTTAGGAGTATAGTCATGATCTTTATCATATAATTCGAAAGGAAGACCGTCGATGTGGAGTACGTAATGAGGATAAGGGTTTAATAAAAAATTTTGCTCTCATAGCCCTTAACCTTTGAAAAGTCCACCGGAAAGATTCGTAACATGATTTTGTGTTTGACCTATTTGCTAAAAGATGTTTTACCGAAATAGTTGGCTCTGCCTCTAAGGCACTGGTCCCACCGCGAGCTACTAAGCTATGAACTATCGGCTATAAACACGAACAAAAGATACGCACTCCCGTGTAAATAAAAGAGACACGGCGATACTCGCCCAGCTATCAGCTATCACCGCCGGGCGAGTATCGCCGTGTCTCTTTTATTTACACGTGAGTGCGTATCTTTTGTTCGTGTTTATAGCCGATAGTTCATAGCCTAGTAGCTCGCGGTGAGACCAGTGCCTAAACCAGCGAATCTGCGATTTGCCTGTGACCTGTAGATTATAAACGTGCCATCGTTCCAGGACCTAGAAGAGCAGTTCCGTCAGTTCAGCGCACACAACGAGAGCAAGAACATCTTCAAGGCGGCCCGCACGCCATCCGTGTTTTTCGCCATCGCCATGTTCTTCTACGTTCTCAGCGGAGTCTTCGGACTCGTCGGCCTCTACCCCATCGCCAACCTGTGCAACCTGGCCATGGGCCTCGCGCTGCTCACGCTGGTACTTTGGGCCTATATCAGGTACGTTACGGATATATCATTAGTGACTCAATTATATATGGGTCAAAATTCTTTTAGTTGTCTTGTTTCATATCACTCTGTCACGTTTTTAGTTGCTGTTTTAACTCAGTATACCGGGTGGCCCATTCAAATCGGTCAGTATGGGAAAGTCTGAACCTATAAGACATAAGAAGATTTGTTCTTAGGAACCATGTCATTGATTTTGATAATAAGGAAACTGCGCTGATAAATACGAAAAAAAAAATTTTTTTTGTTCTTAACATTTACACAATAAAACACCTAGTAAAATAAATTTAAGTACGTGAAAACAATGAATTCCATTCATTTTAGACATCGTGTTTCTTAGAGACATTTACTGCTTAAGACCTACACAAACGATATCTGAATAGAAATAGTGTATGTTTATTTTTTCAAAACAACCGGGTTCGATTCCCTGGCTGGGTACAGTTTATTTTTCAAATGTATGAATGCATATTTTCTTTTTATTAAAATCGATGACATGGTTCCTAAGAACAAATTTTCGTATGTCTTTCCCATACTGACCGATTTGAATGGGCCACCCTGTATAAAAAAAACCGGTGCAGTTGTATTTCTTTTTCACGCTAGATTTTAACCCATACACGAGAAATTGAAACAAAACATCATCTCATACAAAAATCACAACTCCGTCACGTTTTTCAGGGACACAAAATAAGACAACGAAAAGAATTTTGATCCGTATATGGGTGAATAAACTTTTTTTTGTCTATCAATATTTGGATGTCATATACCAAAGTAAAAAAGAGCAAGATCCGGTGATCTTCATGGAACACCTCGGACGTACCGACGTCCGAGGTGTTTTTTATTTGTTATTATCATGGTTACGGTCATGTGCCACTTAAATTATACAAGCATCCATGTAGTCGATGTTTGTGGGTGGCCCAAATGCATGTTTGCATCGTTTAAGTACCATAATTTTGCATAAAATCAACATGACTCAGGTGACCGTAACCATGGCAATAATAGACAGAACAGAGTTAATTCATCCGTATAATAAAGACAAATTATAAGACTCAAAAGTTAAAAAGTTTTTAAGACAATAAACTTATAAAATTTAAAAAATAATCTAGTAGATAGTAATAGATCTATCTTTAATCTTCACCACGTTGTCAAAATTTTGAAGATTTTGGAGAACTCGGATGAAATCGTTTTTTTTTTTATTTTATATTAGGGGATTATAATAATGATGTATGTGTTGTTGTTGTGCAGGTACAGCGGGGAGATGCGCGAGCTGGGCGTCACCATCGACGACACGGCCAACGTGCTGTGGGAGAATGTACGTAATGATAATGACTAACATATCTTTAAATATGTACATGAGATTGTTCTCACTTTTGTGCATATTTTTAGTTATTTTATTGTTTAGTTATAGTGCTGTGTTGAGTTCGAGGTCATTTAATAGTTCAATGTGTAATGGCAATTATTGATTATCCAGAATTAATTATTAGTGTGAATCTGAAAATGTTCGTACCCATCATAAACTTTCATCCAACAAGGCGGTACTGTGAGATAATGGTGTAAAAGAGTCTCACAACCCACTTCTCTGCTTTGTCTTAAGGTTGACTGGTGGAGAATGCTCCTTGGCATTCAGTTCGCATTTTGTATACTAAGGTTTCCTTTTGATTTAGAATATATAAGTGGATCCCCAAACAGCTAAAAAAAATGGCCCCAAAAAATGGGCTGCAGAAGTAAATATTGCGGTCCTTTTGCTCCGCTATTCAGTTCTGACAGTTGACATTTGGTCACCTTACGGTATAGCATCATTATTCCTTAAACATAAAAAGTTTCTACTATTTTGCGGTGTTGTTCGCAAAGGCCATAGTCGGATTTTCATAGTAAGTCAGCCTTTAAATCAACCAGACTCTAGTATTTTTTTGTGAGTACCTCTTATGGTGAAGAATATTTCTGCTGAGTATCAACATCCTATCGGTGACAGTTTTTGACTTATGATTTTTTTTAGTTTTTTCTTTAATGTGTTGTATCTCAGGATGTATAAAAGCGAATTGCTTCAAATTTTGAAATAATGTTCTTTATTTAGATATGCATCGAATTTATAAAAATGAATATCGATTGTCGTATAAAAAAAAGAAAAAAAAAGACCAAAAAATTTTTCATATTTTTTTTTGTGTACCTATGAAGTAGTGACACCTCTATTTTCTTTTTCTAATTATAGACCATACATTGGCCTACTAGTTGCCTAAGTATCAAAATTTTCCAAGCGGTACTTCTTACCAAAAATCGGCAATATGTGTGGTCAAGTTCTGCATTCAATCGGTGTTTTTCAATGTAGTATACAAACTCTTCATTTATATTTGAGTTTTCTTATCAGGTTATCTTATTTAAGAGTAAATGCTAATGACAACTTAATGTCATCATGATGCAAGCTGTTTATTTCATTATTAATCGGCCGTTTACCATTTCAACTAGCGTATATAGTAATATATTCGAGAAATATGTTATTTTTAATGAATATCTCATAAATAATATCGAATTACGCTAGTTAAAATAATAAACGGCCGATTAATAATGAAATAAACAGCTTGCATCATGATGACATTAAGTTGTCATTAGCATTTACTCTTAAATAAGATAACCTGATAAGAAAACTCAAATATAAATGAAGAGTTTGTATACTACATTGAAAAACACCGATTGAATGCAGAACTTGACCACACATATTGCCGATTTTTGGTAAGAAGTACCGTTTGGAAAATTTTGATACTTAGGCAACTAGTAGGCCAATGTATGGTCTATAATTAGAAAAAGAAAATAGAGGTGTCACTACTTCATAGGTACACAAAAAAAAATATGAAAAATTTTTTGGTCTTTTTTTTTCTTTTTTTTATACGACAATCGATATTCATTTTTTTAAATTCGATGCATATCTAAATAAAGAACATTATTTCAAAATATGAAGCAATTCGCTTTTATACATCCTGAGATACAACACATTAAAGAAAAAACTAAAAAAAATCATAAGTCAAAAACTGTCACCGATAGGACGTTGATACTCAGCAGAAATATTCTTCACCATAAGAGGTACTCACAAAAAAATACTAGAGTCTGGTTGATTTAAAGGCTGACTTACTATGAAAATCCGACTATGGCCTTTGACACTTATTGGTCACTTCACAAAGTTTTTTATTCTTTGAGTTTTTTTTTATTATAGTTTATTGTAAGTGAGCGTCATTAGCTTCAACTGAAACATGATAGAAATGACCTTTAGTGCCACTTTTCTTGGTTTTTTTGTTTGGCTCTGTGCGTCCATTTATTATTTAATGTCATTGTCTTAAATAAATAAATATGCCACTACCATTTATTTCCTGCACTTACTAATAATTTTTCCCACAGGTAATGAAACCTCTATACCAAGCCGGGCTAGAGAAAGGCATGGAGCACGCCGCCAAGGCAGCCGCCGAGAGCGCCCTCGGGCCGCCATCACCGACCGTCAACGGCAAGCACAAGCAGTTGTGATGGCCGCTCCCTACTCCGCCGGGACCAGCGCCCCGAGGTACACCTCACAGCGGGACGGATACATATCGGTCACATATCACGGCTTGCCGGCTGATTTTAATCCCACTTCTGAGATGGTGATCCCACTTCTGAAGGTCGATCCCACTTCTGAATCGAGGTCGATCCCACTTCTGATTTGATGGTGATCCCACTTCTGATGTGAGGTCGATCCCACTTCTGTAGGCTTAGCACAGGATTAGTGCGACAATTTTGTCGCCGCAAGATAGACATCCATCCCTCTTTTATTCATATAGTTAGTAAAAGATGGAAAATCTATCTCGCGGCGACAAACTGACATACCAATCATGTGCTAAGCATACTGAATTGATAGTGATCCCACTTCTGAATCGAGGTCGATCCCACTTCTGAATTGAGATCCCACTTCTGATGTTGGTTTGTTAAGGTTAAGATGACCCTGTAGTCTGGCAAACTTGTTATTGCTAAATTCTAATCGTTCAGTGCGCTGCCGTTTTTACTGACTGCATAACGGCTTGGACCGACACACAGTAGATCGAAATGAGTAAAAAATGGACATTCGCATATTTTCCTAGAAATCCTATTTTAAAAAATGCTTTTCGGTTGAAAATGATATGAGGAATAAAAAATGCTATATAACATTTTTCTAAATGAGGCTTATTTTAAGCAGAAAAAAATAAAATGTTTTTTTTTTGTATGAAACTGAAAAATAGGTATCTTATTGTAAAAAAAACCGTAACCGATCCCGCTTTCAAACCTTTAGAATATCATTGTCCTACTCTAGAACAGTAGAAAATAGTTTAAAACCTTATCTCAGTAGGTGCCCGTTTTTGTTTTTTAGTCCAATCAAAAGTCGGTAAATACAAAATTTTTCTTAGTTAACTATTTTTTTTATTTTCGTTAAAAAACGGTATATTCATGACAATTTAGTATAAAAATAAAATGCTTGTGACATTTTATTAAGAATAAATACATTTTTTATGAAAATATTGCATTGAAATAGAAACATTTATTGGGGTGATTGTATTGATAGTAAACATATACTTGAAAATCTTTAAATCAACAATATAGTAAGTATATCTTTTTACTACCATAGTTAGTAAAAACATCGCAATAAATGTTTGATTTCAACGTCTTAATTTTTAACCATTATCTTGAGAAAACTTGTATTTATCTGTATGAAAATGTCACAAATATTTTATTTTTATACTAAATTTTCATGAATATACCGTATTTTTAATGAAATTAAAAAAATAGATAACTAAGAAAATGTTGTATTTACTGACTTTTGATTGGACTATAAAACGAAAACGGGCACCTACTGAGATAAGGTTTTAACTATTTTCTACTGTTCTAAAGTAGGACAATGATATTCCAAAGGTTTGAAAGCGGGATCGGTTACGGTTTTCCTACAATAAGATACCTTTTTTCAGTTTCATACAAAAAAAACACATTTTATTTTATTCTGCTTAAAATAAGCCTCATTTTGAAAAATGTTATATAACATTTTTTATTCCTTGTATTATTTCCAACAGAAGAGCATTTATTAAAAAAGGATTTTTAGAAAAAAATGCGAATGTCCGTTTTTTATTCATTTCGATCCACTGTGCGACATAACTACTAGGTACCGACCATAATGGTAAATTACTCTACCTGCGTTGTACGTAAATGGGACTTTATCTAACTTTCTGGCTTATAAATTAAGACAACCCACGCAAGGTAAATCCTATAGCCCCTGAGCGAATATTTTGGTTCAGGCCACAAACACCTACTATTATCAAACCGGAAACAGAAAAGGATTCGAAAGTACCGTGGACACAACATTTACCCAAGAAAAGAGTTGTTTATAAATGTAGCGAGTGAACTGATTAATTAATCTATCTGTACGTCTCCGCACTCAAACTATGAATATATATCCTAGATTGACTTATAATGTTGTGTCAACAGTTTCGAATCCCATTCTTATCGCGGTTTGATATATCTGTAATGTGGTATTGTGTGGCAAGTTTGTTTGCCAGACTACACGTAGTATGAATGTATGGAGCGCCTGTTAGCTAAGTGTACGGTTTTGATTTAGTGTCGATGTTTTACTGAAGCGTGTGGTGGCGGATTGTGTTCAGTCGAGTGCGTAGAAAATTATAAGGGTATCTAGTTATAGTTTAGGGAAATTATTTGTTGCTTTTTCGACTACAACATGTTAGGTCCTTACGTATGTAATTAGTAGGCTTAGGACTTTTCATAGCATATCGTAGTTCTAAAATCCTTGGAGCCGCCATGTGTAAAGTTTTCGAAGTCAAAGTCAAAGTATATTGTAATATAAATATAATCATTTATACCTACTGTCACATTGTTACTGAGTTAATTTAAATCGAACGTTATTAATTTTAATAATCGAACTTGATTTCATAAAAAGTGCATACGAAATTTAGTTACCTTACAAAAAAAACATAAATTTATTATCACTAACTTTTACCTGCAGATGTGTGATGTACGTGATAAAAAAAATCAAGCTTTCAATATAAATTTACTTGATGCCACTCAGCCGAATAGCTTAGGAGTAAACGTAAAGTCAAACTTGCACTATTTTTTTTCCAAGACACCCGATTGAAAAACCTTTTTGGCTTATGATCCGACTAGTATCTCATTTCAACTCTAAAGTAAGGAGAAGAAGGTCAATACAGCCGGTGAGCAAAAAAATACTACTATTTCAGTAGTTATTGCGGTCATCCGATCTTAGCCGTGGGTATCTTAAGTCGTATAAGTCGACAAACGTCAGTTTTGGTTTTTGTTCGGAAGCTACATGTAATTTATACGAAAGATTCGAAACTTTCGAGAAAAACAACATGATACTTTCGCCATTTTCACCGCTATTTCCGATCTAAGACTTTTTCTAGTTTGTCTCGAACCTAATTGTCTAGTTTTTTTATGATTTCTGATATAACTAATTTCGTATGCACTTTTTATGAAATCAAGTTCGATTTTTAAAATTAATTACGTTCGATTAAAATTAACTCAGTAACGATGTGACAGTAGGTATAAATCATTATATTTAATATCACAATATACTTTGACTTTGACTTCGAAAATTTTACACATAGCGGCTCCAAGGATTTTAGAACCACGATATGCTATGAAAAGTCCTAAGCCTAGTAATTAGCGTTTTTCATCAAAAAATAATCCATAAAATTAATTGTATGTGATACAGAATTGTCAGCCTCCGTAGCCTAGTTGGTAATAACCCTGCTTACGAAGCTGGAGGTTCCGTGTTCGAATCCCGGCGAGGGCATTTTTTGTGTATTAATTTATCACAAATATTTGTTCCTTGGTCATGGCTGTCTATGTATTTAAGTATCTAAATGTATCTATCTATTATATATATCGTCGCCTGGTACCCCCATCACAAGCCTTAATTGAGCTTACCGTGGGACTAGGTCGATTTGTGCAAGATATTTATTTATTCCATAGAATCCATACAAGTGCCAATTTCATAGGTAAGGACCTAATACTAAAGCATTTCGTCAGTTGACAACTGGTCACTAAATCATAAATACCTGCTTGAAATAAAGCTCGTATCTCAGCTCTGAATCAATACTAACATACGAGGTTGCTAAGAGTAGGGACAGTTTTTATAGTGTTCGTTGTCAGCTGACGATTTGTCCGATCGGCGCTATGTAACTATGTGTACAGTAAAAGGTCTTACTAACAGAACACAAGACTAGCTTACTCGCTGCTGGTCGGATAGCTGCCTAAATCTGTATCCTCATTGAAATAAAACATTTTAATAGTTTTAATGACCAACCGGCGAACCAAATGTTTTAACTATCGATCAGGTTTTAGTACATGTACAATACAAATATAGAATAGCAATATATATTTTATAAATCGCGAACCCATGTCAGTTTTAGAATAGCACAAAGTAAAGAATATGGTCACATTATGTAGTAATCAGAAATATCAAACGATTTCAATCACTTGTTGTAACGCACGGAAGTGTGGATGTACTTAAAATATTTGTAAGAATTTCTAAATTACCGTAAAGTATGTATCAATAGTTAATTTTTAAACGGTTAAATTCTATAAGGTAATGATTGTAGTCATCGAAATCCCTTTTGTAAATAAAGTTCGGTAGCGACCAGGTAGTATTTCATGAACGTGCCAATATAAATCTAATCTTTCCCGAATTGGCCAAAATTGTATCAAAATTTCGATTATATTTGTTGAAACTTCAGAGTTTATTTTGTTAATAATTACATAGGGACTTGTAGAGTAGATTCTGAATCTCTAGTGTTCTTCAAAAGTAGCTTTTCTTGCCGGTTCATAAAGGAATAACAACAATGTATCACAAGAACTCGGGTTGTGATCTGTTTGATGCAATCATAGGCATAGAAAGTGTATAGGTTAAACAGTGAGTAATTTTGCTCAAACATTTAACTTTGTATTTTTTTGGTTTTAATAGTTTGCATAGGGTAAACTCTCCAATGATTTGGCTTTAAAAGTGAATTACGTTTTATTGTAGGAAAGTCAACTTTGCTGCCTTAAAAATAAGGTCATAGAGATTTGGGCCTCAGTGGAGAGAGCGGTGGATTTACGCCGTGTCTCTTGTGAGTTCGAATCTCGACAGAGTCAGTCGATTTTACTTTATTTCTGAACGAAAAAGCCAATCAATCATGGACAAGTATAGTTTACCCTACAATATATTTTTATCCGTATGACGCGGTTCCCCTAATGTAAATAAAAGCCAAGAGTGCCTAAACTTCCATTTAAATTAAGTGTAGAGTGAGAGGTAGTGACGCGTCGCTCCGCTGTGCCAAAGCAATACTTCTGTTCGGTTCTCCGTCCCTCTTTGTGCGATCATTTTGGCTTATCTTCCATCTCTATCGTAGAAACTAGTCAATAATATTTGACTGCTACATGACAATATTATTTCGTATGTATGTTATATTCATTTAATATTGTTTTACCTAAACGTGTCAAATTTTTTCATACTCAATTTGACTTGTGTAGGTGGACGTTTTATATGTTCTTATGAATTGCGAGTCCATAATTTTAACTTAGATTATGTCAATTTCATTATAACTTTAGATTATAATTGTTAAAGTTTAAATTTGGAAAAATTGTTTTGTATAATAATCATGTTCAATATGTATATCGGAATACGAATATGTCGCTGGTTATTGTTTAAAGATTAACGTGATTAAAATTTAGTTGTCGTTTTATTTGTAATTTCTATTTTAACTTGCACACACCAGTCATAGCAACGATGACTTACTTTAATTTTAGGTTAATTCCTATAGTTCTGGTTGAAGCAAGTATTTCATATGTAACATAGACAAAGAATAAATTCTCATTCGTACAACTTTAGTATTAAATTTTATCATAACAAAATGAAAATAATGCTACATGATTTACTGTCTCCCAGTTTTTAAAGCGGTGTGGATGATTTTAAAGCAATAAGTAATAGTCTATGGTGAAATGAACTTGCTTGGGCCAATAACTATGGGCCGCACGCATCCTAGCTCGGCCGAGACTCCGCGGGCGTCCAACCACGTAAACAATAATACTACACTGTTTAATATACCTGATGTTTGGTTAGATAAGTGTTTTCCAACTACATACATTAATACGTGTACAGAAATACAACTGTGCCCAACCTTTACCTCGCGAATCCATACTTTTGCTGCGAATCTGTCGTCTATCGCATAACTTTCTGTTGTCGCGTCAATCGTTGTTAAAAGGTTACTTTTTGCCAAGGTTGTACAATGTACAGATGTAGTGCAAAATCCTTTATCTTCGGCTTTTCACGGAAACGCCCGAATTAATCTCCCTGTCTCAATTAGCTTCAGTGCAATATATACTGAAGTTCATTGTGACAGCAATATGAATTCGGATGTTTCCGCGAAAAGCCGAAGAGAAAGGATTTTGCACTACGTCTGTAGTTGCAATAGATTGATGACTTTTCACATCAGTTTTGTTACACAAGTGTAAAGTACTATTTTGTCAGTGGTGCCCTCGTTGTCAGGCTCCTAATCCTTCTGCTCAATTTCACTCGTAGTAAGTAAAATGTTGAAGATGATATTTATGTTACGCCGGATTATATTAGTATTATTATAAGTTTATAGGTAAATTGCAAAGAAATTGGACATTGTTAAAGGTTATGAAAACAAAACTTACCGTCACATTTTTGTGTTACAAAGTTACCCATATAGTTGGTATGACTTTCGTAACACAGATTCGTGGTATTTGTTTTCCTGGGGAGCTACCGTGATATCTTAAAAATGATTCTGCGGCCCTACCGCGAAAAACGAACTTAAACAGGCCTACTACCGGAAAAATCGAAATTCGTAAATTTCGAGGATTTTTCTCTGCCACTCAAACGAAGGCGTCATTAGAGTGAGCGAGACAAATCCTCAAAATTTACGAATTTCGATTTTTCCGGTAGTAGGCCTGTTTAAGTTCGGCTTGTCAGTTTTTGACAGTTATTGTATGGAACTGACATTGATGAACATGAACCTAAACTGAGCCGCATTAATATATCGTGGTAGCCCCCCTGAAGCCTGCAATTGCGTACAATATTTTTGAAATGGATCCTTATATGGAACAGTAAAGTTCAGGTAATGTCTCCACACGGCTTCGAGGCCGTAGTCAGGGACCCTGGACAGTTATATTTGGACTAGGTTTTGAACAGATAAGATACTTTGTGTTGAATGCCATGACTAGTTCAGTCTTTGGGTAGGTTTTGAATTGTTTTGTAAATAAATTATTTCTCCTTGTGAATTTTGGTATTTTATTTTTCATTCCTTGGTTATTCTAAAATTCGTTGCAGGATTTTTCCCGAAAAAAAATTAATCAAATTTCTTGAATCTTTAATGAAACAACAAAAATGTGATACTTCAAAAGGTTCAAATCTTTCGATTATTAAAGGTTTTTTTTCTGAGGTAGAAGTAATAAAACCAGCTTAAAAATAACAGATCTTTATTTCATTACGTATAAAATATTAAAGCATTTGTTTGCAACACTGAAACAATTATAAAAAACAAATAGGTACTTCTGCTTACCTATGACAAATATTATTTTCATATTTTACATTATTTTAAAGCTAAAACTAGCGGTCTGTATCCTAAAGATCCAAAGTTATATATATTCTATACATCAATAAAAATTACTAGTAAAATGCAAAACATCAAATGCATTTGAGTTAAGTAGGTAGGTAGTATAAAAATATTGGTAATGTAACAAATTATAGGAATAACCGACCTTTATTTGCATACCTATTGCAGCGTGCAGCGCTGATAGCTGGTACTTTTACCTTAGCGTGTAAGCATATCATTAATACCTAATCAAGGAATCATCAAAGTAATTTTTCTACTCCTGGATTATAATGTTTGAATTGAGATTACGTACACAATATTATAATCGTATACATTTGCATCGAGTTCGCTACTCAACTATAATGAACTCATTATACAACGCTGTACGCAGGGCAGCAAAAAAGACATTCAACGAGCGGCCACCTCAAGATTTGCACTCCATTTCGGCGTATTTATTTCAGTATAGAGTTTTAACATACTTTTAAGTAGAAAAAATATTGTACACCATTGTGTTATAGTTATAATCAAGCTGTTCAATCTCGAACTTTAAGCCACTCAGCAAGTTTCGTGGCCTAAACACGGTACACAACTGAAAAGCTCTATATTATAACACGAATGTGAAAAATACTATTTAAAGTTGATTAAGAATGAAAAAAAAATGTTATTTGGAAGATACTTGCAATTTAGAAGGAGGTGGTTAATATAAGTTATAAAAATACTACTCTCTTAGAATCTTACATACCTATTAGTCGTATCTAAAATATATTGGTCAATATCATCAAATAATCATTACATTCATTACCTATAGCACCATAACACCACTCTGGCTTGACGGTAACCTATCGAAGTTTCATTACCATTTATTCTTCATTGTTTAAAAGAATGACACTTCTAGCTTAAAATAATAATTTTAGGAAAATTTCCAAGTGAACAGGTCGGTTGCAAAAAAATGTGCATAATTAAAGGCGTTTATGACGTTCAATTTTCTTTCATTAAAGATTGAAAAGAAAATTGAACGTCATAAAGGTCATAATTTTTGTGATACGAAGTGAAAAGTATTAAAACTTTTGAGTGAGAGTGAAAAAGGGTAACAAATAAAAATTTTCTGTAAGGAATCAACAAAACGCAGTTACATTTTTTAAATACGCTCCCTTTTTCTGCTGCCAAAGGTGTTTGGACAGAGTACCTAAAGCCCCTAAGGGTGAAGACACAGTCATATCAGCATGCGTCTTTGGGTATTGCATGCGTAGGTACGCATTTTGTCTAATAAAATTGGCCGTTTAGTATGAAACGTGTAAGCATGCGTACGCGTGCGGAAATCTCGACGAGATCCCATACTAAACTGACATTTTCTATAGAAAAAATGTCTACTATGCGGATAAATGTGTCTTCATCGTAATTAGATTCATTTTGTTGATTATGTGTCACTAACTTTCGTAACACAATTGACGCAATCGTGTTTTTGTTTTGATCAAGGCATTAACTATGTTCTTACACTTTTTTGCAATTGACCCTACAGATAAATTACCAAGAGCATTGGAATTGCACACGTAGTGGTATCGTCATAATTTGACTAATAGTAAACCTAAATTCAAAGTCATAAGGTCCACCTTAAGAATTTTAGTAACACCGCTACACATGCGATTTCAATTTCCAAGCCCTCGACAATTACTTCTAAAGATCAGTATTGGGCAAAAAATAATTTAATTACTGCTCCCTATTACATTTCTAATCTTGATTACAAAGTACACATGATTGAATAAACTTTTGTCTGTAACGCTGGTTTTATGTAAAATTCTGCAAACATGCATGTTGTGCATGTATGTAGGTGGCCCATTAAATTAACACCAGAAAAAAATATGTTTGCATAGTTTAAGTAGCATAATTTTGCATAAAACCAGCGTAACTCAGGAGGCCGTAACCATGGCAATAATAGATAGAAAAAAGTTGATTCACCTACATACAAATGTTATTTATAGAATTTACAGAAGTATAGTTCGGGAAATGTTTTTTGGCCGACTCTTATCTTACGATCTTTGTTTTTGCATCATTAACAATAGAAAAGTGCTCGACTGCTGATTGTCTAGTAAGTGTTAACGCAAAACAAAAGGTCGTAAGTAAGATAACAGTCAGTCAAATAATATTTCCCGAACTATAAGCAGACAATTTTTTACCGAACTCTGCTAAAGATAACACTCATACTCATAACATAACCCGCGGTGAGGTTCCGTGACCAGTAGACTAGCCCCTCTTGTCCTCCACGCCCATGGCGGCCGCTGCTGCGCCGCTGCCCACCGACTCCCACGCTTGCCGGAGAGCCTGGACAGTCATTAATTCGTCTTGATTCGATTTACTGGTGACGGGAGTCAGAATACATTTGTCATCACCCCAACTCTTCCCGTGGGTGTCATGACGTAGGAGTCGCTTAAGTGTCACTGACCATTCGTTTTAAGAAGATCTTTTTTTTTATGTTGGCAAAACAAAGTGGCTCCACTCCACCTGATCGTAAGTGAAAAGTAGAGCCCAAATCGCAGCGGCAACGAACAGGAGACAACCAGTAACCTGTCAGTTGCCATCGCCTTGCTGGCCCGCTAGATGCTTCTTCACGCTTCGCTTCTATGATAGGCAGCATCATCGTCATAGTGGACACACTACTTCGAACGCCAATGTGATTTCCCATCGTGGCGTTTACCTCCTAATGCGTCTATGCATAGTTATTGACCTACGTTCAGCAGTGGACTGGGATAGACTGATGATGTGAAAGTTACTGTATGTTATGCTATATCTACATGCCACTAATGCCCTCGCCGGGATTCGATCCCGGAACTTCCAACTTCGTAGGCAGGGTCATCACCAACTAGGCTACGGAGGCTGACAACTTGACATTTAACTGTGACCAAAGGTTTGGTGCAACCAATCTGTCCTAAGACTTAATTCAAGGAATGGTCTTTCCTTAATATTCATATGTATACCTATTCTGTGCTGTTCTTTAGGAATATTCTAGAAAACATGTTGTAAGTAAATATGGTACATAATACTAAACTTACGAATTGTCGTAACGAGTCAGCTATTTCGTCGAGCTGTATGGCTACGTCACGCATGTTGCCTGTCACTCTGTAATGAGACAAAAAAGATAAGCATGGATACAAGTATGTGAGTATTAACTTGTAATAATATTGAGTTATGAGAGGGTCAAAACTAGCCAACGTGGCGAATACCACAGAACATGTTGTTGTTTATTACCTGCTGTACGCCCAGACTGCTAACAGAACAAGCGCCGCGATTGCTGCACCCTGTCCCACGGCCACCAGGGTCTGGATTCCCACGGCGCTGCCCACCATGCTCAGCAGGTATCCCAGGATAGCCAGCGTGGCGAAGACCGCCGGAGTACCCGCCAGCTTGAAGATGTTTTTGCCCTCGTTGTGTGCTTTTAGCTGCTCGTATTGCTCCTCCAAATCCTGCAAAGAGGTAATTTTTGACAGTTAATTTCAGGAATAATATGCATGAATGATCTTGTTGCAGGCTGTACGAAATGTACAGGGATAAAATGCGTGTCACATGTGCAGCGAGGATGAGGGGAGGAGATGGGTCCAGAGCCCTGGACAGCCACTGCGAAGTCGCGGAACTGTGCTCAGGCGTACTCGTGATCTCGCCTTAATCCTCTACAACTGAGGTGACAGGTGACGTTTTTCGACTTTATGCTGTTGATAATAAGACACATGTCACATGACCGATAGTGGCATAGGGTTAAAAGCGTCTTGGCGGCTGCCCGTGGGGTTTTAGTGGGTAGACCGTTCCGTCGACCGGTCCGTCCCCGCGCCCGGGTGGTATGCGTAACGCATATCCCCACTTAAAAAAAGTGTACAGGGATAAACCGATATTACCGAATAATAATTATGCTCTAAGCAAACATTCGTGAAAATAACCGTGCAGAGTGTCAATGGGGCGGATTAGATAACCAAACATATTCTCCTGGAGAGCAAACAGGTAGCAGTGTACCTCTATAGTAGCCACAACACCTGTGGTCCACAGACTCTCTGCACGAAGCGACCATAAGGTTCTGCTAGGTTTCGTTGACGAGCTGGGACGGCTGGAGCAGCTCTATCAAGGCGGATTTTTATTTTGTTGTAATTTTCCAAATTGGATATTTTCATATTTTTTCTACTCAGAATCGCGAGCTCTTTCGATCCTCATTAGCAGAAAAAAGTGTCCCGAGAATTCTATACATTCTTTTGTCTTCCACTGAGTTACGGTTACGGTCGAAGAAAGTGCGTGAAAAGTTGTAACTCAATGTAATTTTTTTTTGGACACTTTCTTATTTCTATCAGAATCGAAAGAGGTCGTGATTCTGACTAGAAAAAATGTAAAAAACGTCCAAATTTGGAAAATTTGAAAAAACTACAACGAAATAAAAATCCGCCCATCCCCGAACCCTGGCATACAAAAAAGGCACCATGGATGTTTTGCATAAAACCTAACAGTACTAGTACCTTAATGAGCTGAGCTTCGTACACGGCAGCCCGCTCGTCGCCGCCCATCTTCCGCTTGGCCTGGAAGGCGTGGCGCGCCTTGTTGCAGGCCCGCACGTGCTCCTCCCGGAGCCGCCGCGGCGGCAGGTAGGGCTGCGCGCCGCCGCAGCATGCCTCCATCACCGCGTCGTACACTTCCCGCGCTTCTGACACGGCTGAGAGGTTGTTCGCTTCGGCTGTAGCCTGGAGTTAACAGTGTTGATTTAAGCTGACGATTTAGTTATGAACAAATAATTAATTTATTTATGGTCGCAGGTTATGAATGTTACTGCAACGTGATAAGATCTGAGGGTTGTTAGTAAATAGGTTACACAATGAAGGGACGGCAAAGGCACAAACCAAATTACCTATTATGTTAAGCACGTAGATGGGTCATACGCGTTTGCGAAAACGGGCGTCTTTCCTGTTGACATAGCGAAAGTTAACGGTTGTGGGACATACAAATTGGGTTTTGACCATATAATTATTGTTAAGAACAAGTCACCTATTAAGTACCTAGCTTGTATTCATCCGGCAAGAAAAAATGGGTTCTAGAGCCCGATAACTTCCATATGTCCACAGGAAAGATTTGTAAAAGATTAGGTACGCATACAAAAATATCTGTGTGACCCAACCCAACTATTCAATTAATTAAGTAAATAATATTATAGTAGTTTAATTAATTTAGTAAATAGTTGGCTTAGGTTAGGTTAGGTTAGAGATTTTACAGAGGACCTAGTCCTGCGTCGTAGTTAAAAAGGTTATAATAATATCGAGGCTTAGAATCGATAATAGAAAAAAAATCAATAATAGTCCATCCGAACGAAAAGTAGCATCTGAGTAGAGACACCTCCTGATAAAACACTACATTCAGGACTGAAGATGCTTCCATTAACATACCTCGAGTATAGTGGTGGGCTTGGGCAGCTCGCTCCCGTTGAAGACCTTGACGTAGGCGGTGAAGTAGTTGAGCAGGTCGCGCGCGCGCACGGGGTGGCCCTGGATGCGCTTGGCCAGCAGCGCGCGCGGCGCCAAGAGGGAGGGCACCAGCTCGCAAAGAGAGCTTTTGAACTTCTCGTCGATGTCTGAGGATAATAACAATGATTATAGTTTGGCTTGATTTGTCTCATTCGTGCCGATTTTTTTTTATCAGCCTGGTTTAGTGTCCCAAAGCTGGGCAAAGGCCTCCCCTCTTTTCCTCCATTCGGCCCGGTCGTCACATTTCTCCCGCCAATTCGGATAAAACGCGTCCAGGTCGTCCCGCCATCTCCTTCTCGGTCTGCCAATGCCCCGGCCAGCACCATCGAAGGTACAGAATCATTCTGGCTTTTTCTTATGCTGATATTGCCGGGTCGTGTGGTGACGGCAGTAAGAATACATTTGTCACCATCCCAACTCCTGTCGTAAAAGTCGACTAAGGGATTGAAGTGTCACTGACCATCACTACATAGTATAAAATATAGTCACTTTTTCTGTCCCTATGTCCCTTTGTAGGTACGCTTAAATCTTTAAAACTACGCAACGGATTTTGAAGAGATTTTTTTAATAGGTAGAGTAATTCAAGAGGCAGGTTTTTATGTAAGTATAGTACCCGTGCGAAGCCGGGGCGGGTCGCTAGTTATTTGATAAAAGATTAATGATGGGCAGCAGCGTCATCAAAGTGGACACATTACTGCTTTCGCCAATCCGCTTACCCAGCGTGGCGATTATGGGCATTTACCTTCTAATGCGTCTACACATAGTTAATAGGAGAGACCTACGTCCAGCAGTGGACTATCATTATAGGCTGATGATGATAACGATGATGATATTGCTACCCCAAAAAGAGGGATGGACATACATTTTTAGGTTTCTATGTACTAACTGATAAGCTAGGGCCAATCTTTGCAGAAAAGGCCAATATGAAAAAGTAATGCAAATGTCACCTGCGAGTTTCCCGTTGAAGTGCGGGTTGGTGGCGACCTTGAGGCCGGGGTGCGGCATGAGGAAGCAGGCCAGCTGCTCGAAGCAGCCCGCGACGTGCTTGCGCAGCCGCTGCAGCTCTTCATGCTGGTCTTCTCGCACCTACGCAATTAGATGAAGTTAGTTATATTGCAAACTAATTAAGCATCCACTTGTGTGATCTGCAGACAGGTGGTTGCAGATGAGTCTATTTATGACCACGTAATGTTGCACTCTGAAGAAATTCTAGGCAAATACTTAATTCATATTCCGTGACCTGGAGTCAGTTCAGTACCTGCAGCGTCTCCGTACTCTCGTACTCGTAGCTCCAGTCTCTGACCAACAGCTGAACTACATTGTACTTCGTGACCTGGCTCCTATACCACAAAACTTTACAAGCGTACAATTCTACAAAATTGTCAACTTTTTGTATGGGAATTTATACAATTTTGTAGAATTGTATATACGCTTGTAAAGTTTTGTGGTATAGGCCACAGGGTGCGTAGCCAAGATAACAAACGCTAACGCTCAATGGTCAATCGTGAACGAAACTATCTGACTGTCTTTGACGTACTAATAAGAAGCCACTAAGGTTGTTAACTTTGAGATGCGTCGCCTTCAAGACCTCGATGCTAAACGTCTCAACAGAAAGACCCGTCCAAAGCCTTCCTATACCTACACGTATAACAACAAAGGTGAGTTGCACTGTGCGCCCTGTAACAGAACCTTTAAAAGCAAATTCAGTTTTGCAAACCACATCCGTGCTCATGACCGGCGCTCGTGATGGTCATGAAGCCAGGTTTCGCCATTGACGGATACGTCAAGGAGGACGATATAATAAGAAACAAAAATCATATGGGTGTACTTTACAGACCTGTCTAGTTCCATTGTATGCTCATAGTGAGCTTTGCGGGAGCAAATGGTTCTCCGGAGTCTAACTATAAGTATATTATGGGCTTAGGTGGTCATGTCTAGTTCTATTAGTCGCTCCTAGTTGGCTTCGTGGGAACAGATTATTCTGGGTAGGTGAACTATGAGTGTAATTGGTCTAAGTGGTGCTCGCCCAATCTACTAAGAGTGTTTTATTAGCAAAAGTACGCGTATAAAATGGTCCCTTTTCCGTCGTTGTAAACTTTTACTAGCATAGACTTGGCTCCAGAACCACTACATAATAACCACATTTTGTTACTTGGGTGCTACTCAGCGTTATGCCCCGGCCACGACATTGGTCTAAGGCGACCAGCGGCGAGCGAATCCATGAGTGGGACCGGGATGCCGATGTGGGTGTGAGAGGGAGCACCATACGTTTTCCGCTAAGTCGGTCGCCTTAGACCGATGTCGTGGCCAGGACATTAGCGATTAGCATCTTCGCTACACTCCACTCACCTGAAGCCGTTTCTCGAGCAGCTCCTGCCCACCGATGGCCCCGTACTGGTGCTCGTACTCGTAGCTCCAATCGCGGACCAAGAGTTGGAGGCGCTGGAATGGCTTGTCCGTGCTGTCCGTGTTGCTTTCTGCTGCGAGGCGTCCGTAGTCTGTGAACAGCTGGAGACAGGAAACTTAGATTGTTAAAAAACATCTGTTAAATCTAAGTAGGTACCGAACTATGGTCCACAAGTTCAACTCCTAACTAAGCATTAATGGAAATCTTTTATTTTGGTTTTGTCTCAGTTTTTTTATCATTTATGAGGAGACTTTGTGTAACAAGTGCGTCAATAATATAATAATTACACCAAATCGAAGATATTTGACTTAGTTTTGGACCACAGTTGGAAGCTATTGGACTATAGTTGGGTATAGTTGGGTTATTTAGCTCGCTACCTCTCCCCATTCGACAAGCCCCGAGCAAGGCCATTTTCAAACGACTTCTCCGCAAGCATCTTTTGACAGAAGAATATACATAGTTTCCTCCGTCCTTTAGATATATAAATCGTATGTATTAGTTTATTGTATTAATATATAAGTAGTAATATGTAATTATATTGTAGGTTTAGCTTTATTTTGTATACATTACTTATTAGGATTTTTTTTTTTAATAAC
>JALPQI010013690.1:0-17597 GCA_025490895.1 Thaumatotibia leucotreta | reverse complement strand
GCCATTTTCCAATCGTATACGATAAGCGATAAGTAATCACTAATCAATGTGTGAGAATGACAGCCATTATGGTCACGTGATTTAACGCTTATCTTTACGAATGCAGAATGGGATCTAGGTCAGCTGCTCTGAATTAAAGCCCCGCGCTCGCACAGTTAGCGTTCATACAATTTCTTGTTAGAAGAGCGTCCGTTTTGGATAATTCGCATCAGCTAGCATACGCCCAACATCAGAAGACTTCTAACCAATTCTTCCCCCCAGCCCATGGGCTTCCGCTGCGCCTGCCTCCAAGGCTGGACCGGGCCGCGCTGCGACGTGCCCGACACGTGCTCTCCGGCGTGCCTGAACGGCGCCACGTGCACAGACGGCGAGTGCACGTGCCGCGTCGGCTACACGGGCGCCGCGTGCGAGCTGGCTGACTGCAGGGCTTTGGGATGTCCGCCGCAACAGGTGCGTTTAGATATATTCCTCTCTCTAGTCTATTCGCTACGCTAGCCTCCAAGGCAGAACCAGGCCGAGCTGCGACGTGCTTGACATGTGTCTGAACGGCGCCACGTGCACAGACGGCGAGTGCTGGACTGCAGGGCTTTAGGCTGTCCGCCGCAACAGGTCCGTTTAGATATATTCCTCTCTCTAGTCTATTCGCTACGCTAGCCTCCAAGGCTGAACCGGCGCTGCGACGTGCCCGACACGTGTCTGAACGGCGCCACGTGCACAGACGGCGAGTGCTGGACTGCAGGGCTTTAGGCTGTCCGCTGCAACAGGTCCGTTTAGATATATCCTTCCCTCTAGTCCATGGGCTACACCAGCCTCCAAGGCTGAACAGCCGCTGCGACGTGCCCGACACGTGTCGGAACGGCGCCACGTGCGCAGACGGCGAGTGCACGTGCCGCGTCGGCTACACGGGCGCGGCGTGCGAGCTGGCTGACTGCAGGGCTTTGGGATGTCCGCCGCAACAGGTGCGTTTAGATATCACATCACATCACATCATCAGCCTATGTTAGTCCACTGCTGGACGTAGGGCTCTCCTATTAACTATGCGTATAGACGCATTAGGAGGTAAATGCCCTTAATCGCCACGCTGGGCAAGCGGATTGGCGATCGCAGCAATGTGTCCACTATGATGACGCTGCTGCCCATCATCAATCTTGTAGAATGGTCAGTCACACTTTAATCCCTTAGTCGACTCTTACGACACCCGCAGGAGGAGTTGGGGTGGTGACAAATGTATTCTTACTGCCGTCACCACACGGCATCGTTTAGATATATTCCTCTCTAATCCATGGGCTACGCCAGCCTCCAAGGCTGAACCGGCGCTGCGACGTGCCCGACACGTGTCTGAACGGCGCCACGTGCGCAGACGGCGAGTGCACGTGTCGCGTCGGTTACACGGGCGCGGCGTGCGAGCTGCCGGACTGCAGGGCTTTGGGATGTCCGCCGCAACAGGTGCGTTTAGATATCACATCACATCACATCATCAGCCTATGTTAGTCCACTGCTGGACGTAGGGCTCTCCTATTAACTATGCGTATAGACGCATTAGGAGGTAAATGCCCTTAATCGCCACGCTGGGCAAGCGGATTGGCGATCGCAGCAATGTGTCCACTATGATGACGCTGCTGCCCATCATCAATCTTGTAGAATGGTCAGTCACACTTTAATCCCTTAGTCGACTCTTACGACACCCGCAGGAGGAGTTGGGGTGGTGACAAATGTATTCTTACTGCCGTCACCACACGGCATCGTTTAGATATATTCCTCTCTAATCCATGGGCTACGCCAGCCTCCAAGGCTGAACCGGCGCTGCGACGTGCCCGACACGTGTCTGAACGGCGCCACGTGCACAGACGGCGAGTGCACGTGTCGCGTCGGCTACACGGGCGCGGCGTGCGAGCTGCAGGACTGCAGGGCTTTAGGCTGTCCGCCGCAACAGGTCGGTTTAGATATAATCCTCTCTCTAGTCTATTGGCTACGCCAGCCTCCAAGGCTGAACCGGCGTTGTGACGTGCCCGTCACGAGTCTGAACGGCGCCACGTGCGCAGACGGCTCTTTGAATAGGAAAGTTCTGGGATAGTTACATTTCCTTTTATTGTATAATTATCACATTTATGCGATGGGACTTATCTATGATTTAGTTAAGAATTGATTTGCTATTATTTGTGAATTTTATGATACTAAAAAGTACGTTTTCTGCCAAAAACAGGGAGTCTTTGTACAGGTACGTCGTGTCGCTAGGCTTTAGTTTATCTGTGTATAATATAATTGTATAGCTATCAATGTAAACGAATGCTATCAATTGTATACTTATAAATGTTTATGGCTTATTTATTGCATATGTGAGACTTCCTCTAACGAGCTCTTAATACAAGTTTTACTGGCATATTTATGCCTGGCATATAATGTACTCGTATGTTACTGTAAGACGCGTTTTTAGTGAAACGGCATTATTTGTGTATTTATTTATCACAAATGTTCCTTGGTCATGGCTGTCTATGTATTTAAGTGTCTATACATGTGTATGTATTAGTCTGTTATATATGTATATAGTCGCTTGGTACCAACAACACAAGCCTTAATTGAGCTTACCGTGGGACTAGGTCGATTTGTGTAAGATGTCCCCAAGATATTTATTAATTTAAGGCGTTTACACACTTGTTTTTGCAACAGCTGTATGTATAATAACAACTAGTTTTTTGTATACTTTGAATACCATTAAAAAATCTCGCTCTATGTCTTCAACGCTCGATGTCTGGTCACGGTTTACCATCGCTTCGCTCGTCGTCGTACCTATAAGTATCATGCCTTGTTGCCCGATCTGTATAATTGTGATTACAAGTAAAATGTCCCAATTTGTCTACGAACAAATAAAACATGGAAGCCGCACGCCATATAAAATGGCCTTTCAAAACGGTCCTGAATTTTAGTTGACAAGTGTCACCACCTCTTCAAAGCATCACGGTAATGAATGTCAATATCTGCCTATAAAAATTTAAACCGCCATTTAAAAATAGTTGTGTCAAAGTCAAACTATTTTTTATTCAAGTAAGCTTATTAATAAGCATTTTCGAATCATCTGACATTATAAAGAGAGAGAAAAAAATCTACTACTGGTTCAAACCCTACACCGTTCCTGAGAAGAACCAGTAAGAAACTCAGGTGGACTTACTTTTTCTCAAAACAGTATAATAATACATGTTATTAAAATAACATGCATTAAAGAATTTATTACATAAAAAAATGATTATAATAGACATTTTTATAAAAAAGATAAATAAATAAAGAATCATAATATTAAAGAAAAATAATTATTATTGTACATGTTCACAATATTATTAAGCATCTATATCTATACTACTAGAGATGTAAAGGTCCTCTAGTTGTCAGAATAAAGAAAAATTAAGATTTAGAGATGTAAAAGGTCTCTAATCGTCATGATTTTAACAATAATAATAAAATAGAAAATTAACAATTTAGTGACAATCACAAAGCAACTATACTTATTATATAAAAGACAACAGCCAATACCTATTTAAACATGACATCACAGTAAAATAAACTCAAATATTAAATTAAACTAGAGATGTGATTGGTGCATCAAAGTTTTGATTGGCTATATTCTATAAACAGTTGTCAAAGTTGTTGCGCCGAAATATGCGCGGTGTTGAGAAAAGCGCTATGGCCTGCCCATCTTGGCACAATTGAACAATTGCTTTTGGGGACAATTTTGAGCTGGCGTTAGACGTCCATGTTACTTATATATTATGGTCGCAGCAATTTGTCGTTTACCATAGGGCAGAGTTGGGCAAAAGTAATCGGATTACTTTTTTCTCATTTACTTTACTTTTACTCTTTTTATTGACCACATGTCACATCATTTTATTTTACTTAAAACAATGTATAAACATAATAGACTATTTGTTATCTCTCACTGGTTCCCAAGATACAGGCTCGGCCTAGTTTGGGTACCACTGTATAACGTGTTAATGTATTTTTTTCTCGTGTGTCAATAAACATTTCTCAATTTCTCATCTCTGCCATAGGGACGCTTCTTCTGTTAAAAATTGCTACACACTTGCAAATAGATTTTGTCCTTATAGCAAACAAACAAAGTGGGGCATTTTACTATAAAGGATCAAATATGATTAATAGAATGTATCCTCATATTATATGTTATATTTCTTAGTACCTAAATAAAATATTGTATGTAAAAGGTGAATGCTAAGTTATTAAAAGTGTAAGATAAATATTTGACTGATATTCTTAATTTTTTTATTACAAAGTTGAATAGTACATTACGACGCAAGTGCGATAAATATGAAATTCGAAACGAGTGGTGATGCACGATGGACGACACTAGTTACCAATATCCTGTTTGCACGTGTCTCGTACGACGTTTTTTAGTACAGATGGCTCTCCGAAGTTTTGGTCCTGTCGTAAAATGAGCCACTTCTCGCACAAGAGCCTCAAAAAGGCACCATCTGTACTAAAAAGTATGTTTTCGTTTCTTACTCGTTTCGTACAGCATCTAGATGAGCTCTATATACAAATAGTTGTAATGAAATTAACCGCCTTCTCTATTGTCATTATAGATGAAATTTTAGGAAAATGTTATCCGCACTGTGTTTATGCAATACATTACTTCGCAGGAATGCGTCGACCAAGGCGGCTGGCGATGCGTCGTGCCAATCGACCAGACGGCGTGCGCTGCCAACCCGTGTAACAATGGCACGTGTGTGCCAATCGAAGGAGGCTTCGTCTGCCAATGCGGCGCCGGGACTAACGGTCAGTGTTCATGAAATTAGTGTTCTTTTTTATTGCAGCCAATTGCAACTGTAAGATTGACCAAAAAGTTTGTTCAAGGGATTTGCTTCAATATTTTGACGTTGTTTGCAATTAGTACTTCATTTGGATGTGTGTAATTATTCACCTCAACTCTCTTGCCGATTGGTGTCAAAACTTTAGGTTTATGGGGCCCCAAGGCACGGATATCAAGGAATGCCGCCATAAGAAGGCCGCATTAGGAGGTAATATCCATAATCGCCACGCTGAGCAAGCGGACTGGCAATCGCAGGACTGTGCCCACTATGATGACGCTGCTGTCCATCATCAATATTCTTTAAACAAATGGTCAGTGACACTTCAATTCCTTAATTGTTTCTTACTTTCTTACGACACCCATTGGAAGAGTTGGGGTGGTGACAAATGTATTCTTACTGCCATCTCCACGCGGCATCATAGTAAGAACACGAGTGTAATTGGGTTTATAATACAGTGTGTGGCGTCTAACACGGAAGAAAAATTAAATGAGTGACTCCTTAGAGATTATTCCCAATAATCCTATAAAGGTCCGGATGTTTCAAAATTGTGAAGTTCGGAGATATTGTTATTCAAAGTTATAGACCGTAAGTAAAGTACTGGATCTTGACATCACAATATCGTAGCTTGTCAGTCGCAAGACATCTTGATAGTATACCAGGTACTGAGTCATAATAATTATTTTGTTTTTATTTTTACACCAATTTATTACGTTTTTGTTAACTATTTGAACATTCTTCAATGTTTCGAAAATAATAAGTTATTGATGACTTTTAAGTTAAGTAAAAAACTCATAATAACGAAAATTTCAAGAAATAATAATAAATAAAAAGTATTTTTTTAATACAATGTCTGGAAATTATTGTTGATTAGCTTAATAATGCACTGTTTAAATGTTCACCCCAGTTGCACGCCACACACTGTATACGGGCGTTTTCACAAAACGTTGTTGATAAAACTTTGTTATTTAATTTGAACGAGTTTAGGCATATTTGATTCAGAATCACGACACGAGCTCTTTCGATTCTGTGAGGAGAAAAAATATGTCCCATAATTTTCATACAGTTTTCATTCCTTCCATTACGCTACGCTACCGCCTTTGAACATCTATGAAAAAACGGTATCGTAATGGAAAAAACATTTTATGACATTTTTTTCTCCTATTAGAATCGAAAGAGCTCGTGATCCTGAGTAGAACAAGCCCAAACTTGTCCTAATTAAATAACAAAGTGATTTCAACAACGGTTTGAGAAAACGCCCTTACCTATTCGTTTTCCATATATAGTTATTTTTTCAAACAAACCACGTACTCAGTAAACTGGCACGGCCTTGTATGCAGTCAGAATGTGATTCAGCCTTACATATGTAATTATATAAACTCGTGACACTCTAAGTGGGAACGAGAAATGCAAACATTTTGCTAGTTGCGATGTGTCACTTGCGAAGCGAAATCATTCGTTTTCTATGATTATTGATGACTAGACTAGACAGGGCGGATCCACGATGCGTCATATATCAATATGCTTTTTTATAGAAAGTACAGTGGCCATCATATATATCTTAGCGATTCGCAAATGTCTGACTAGGGTGCTTAGACAAGTTGCCAATCGCTAACGCTTAATCGTCAATCGTAAACGAAAGGCAGCTAACTGTCTTCGTCGCACTAATGGGAAAGAGTGACAGAGAGGGAAAAATACGATACACTACTAAGCGTTAGGGATTCGCAACTTGGCTAAGCATGCAGTACGCTTAGCACATGATTGGTATGTCAGTATGTTGCTGCGTGATAGATTTTCCATCTTTTACCAATTATATGAATAAAAGAGGGATGGATAGTCTATCTCGCGGCGACATATTGTCGCACTGATCCTGTGAGCCGTCTATTGTCATGACGTTAGATATAATATCTGTCAGTCACTTAATTGAAATATTTTATACTCTCTAATTCTGCGTTTAAAAAACCACCTATAACGTTTAAAACTGGTCCTAATTATAGATGAATCATCGAGAGCTTAATATTGCATTTGTCAGCCTCCGTAGCGTAGTTGGTAATGAAATGAACCTGCCTACGAAGCTGCAGGTTCCGGGTTCGAATCCCGACGAGGTTATTTGTGTAATTTATCATAATTATTTGTTCCTTGGTCATGGCTGTCTACTGTCTATATATTTATGTGTCTAGCTAGATGTATCTACCTATTACATATATATATATATAGTCCTCCTCATCGATTTCGATGACGGCGACCATAGAAATTAAGGATTTCTCCTTTCATGAGCCCTGATGTGGCTGGCCAAGCCAAACTAGTCTTACCCCGTTATTCATAAACGTTTGCTAACTTAACAAGCCGCTAATAATTGTTTGTCCCTTTCGGTCTTAACAATGTGTCCATAAGAGCAAAAGGGACAAACAATTATTAGCGGCTTGTTAAGTTAGGAAACGTTTATGAATAAGGGGGTTAGTCTATTACATATATCGTCGCTTGGTACCTCTTAATGAATGGTAAGCGTTAATTGAACTTACCGTGAGGCTAGGTCGATTTGTGTGCGATTTCCCTAGATATTTTAGCTGTTACAAGTAACATTCTTAAAGTCTTTACGCCTTTGTTATTTAGTTAACTGTTAGTTAAATGAACAGTACACTCATGACAATAGCGATGATGACTGTAGTTAAAATAAATTATTTAACCTTATGCACGACATAATACACGAAGAAATTATTACTAAGATGTAGATTGCAGTAATTTAATAACTTGTAAAGAATTTAAAACAGTAGGTCATTTGGCAGTATACATACGTGACCTCACTTTTGTGTATTTCATATAAAATTCCATAGTGGTGATCGTTTTGACAGTTCGAAAAAAGATGCTGATTTGACTTGCCAGTCATCATGCCTATTCAAACAAAGACTACAGCCTGCGAGGTAGGTAAACACAATACCGCTACATACGCAATTCCAATCTCTCAGTAATTTTATAATTTATCTATGTACTAGCCTCCACCATATCGGACTAGTCACTAGTGATGCCCCCAAACCGGTTTCAACCAACAAAACTAAACCGGTCAGCTGATTCATAATCGATATTTAATTGTATCGTACTTACCGTTTCGATCGGTACTCGCGCCTGTATTTTTTTTAATACTCGCGTGTCTTACGAGCGGTTTACACTTGTGCAAAACAGCTGTGTTTAAGATGACTAATTTTATTCTAAGTTTGAACTATTAATCGTGTTACAGTGTTGTGCTATTGTTTCGTTATATTATTCAAATGGTCAGGTTTAGAGTTGTGTTATTATTATTAATATTTTTGAAAGGTAATTGTATTTCTATTATTCTTTAATAGTGTTGAAAGTGATATACCTAGGTACGATGTGTTTGCGTGATGCTATGAAGAGATCATTAATTGTCCATTGTTTTAAACAGTCTGCTCGTTCTTAATTATTTATTGTCTTCGACTTGCCATTATCATAAGAAATCGTTTGTGTTGTTACCAAATTGAAGAAATTATTTTTTTATTTAAATTTATTATTTAGTGAATACTGTGGTTCAGTCAAAGGCAAAATAATTTGTATATAAAAATGCTCAAAAAAACGTTTCAGTGCACTTTAACATATTTATAGATTCTTTTAATACATATGTTTGCACTTGACTGTACCCCTTACAAAGTGTGGTTTATTTACGAGATAAGCTAAAAGCTGCAGCGAAGGCATTAAAAAAATCATAGATTTTAATAATTATTCCCTATGGCTCAGTACTTAAAGGAAATTGTATTTATTAAGTAACTGTTTTTATAGTTTTTACGTAATGTAATAAGTGATTCGACCTAGCCTAAAAATAGGCTCAATTGACGGTCAATTGTGTTGTAATAAGCGATTTTATTTTTATTTCAACCATGACCCTGAGTATTCGAACCCGGAACGTGCAGCCTCGCAGGCACAGTCACTATCTACTGAACTACTGCCATCAAAATATTTAGTTACTTACTTATTAAATTGCCCCCTCATATTCATAAACGTCTTTTAACTTAGCAAGCCGCTAAGTATTGTTTGTTCCTTTCGATCTCATAGATATCTTGGTAAGACCGAAAGGGTCAATCAATAAGTTGATTGACCAATGCCATGAATAACGGAGTTGGAGTATTGTATGGAGAATTATGAGGACTGTCTATTTACTATAAAATGTTTTTATTTCATCTTCAATCATGACCTGCTCAATGAATCTTTAAAGATCAAATGCAACCTAAAAAAAAACAAATTATACATACAGGGTGTTCGTGAGTATACCGACAGACTTGAAAGGTGTATTCCTGACCACATTTTGAGACTATAATGTCATATGAAGTTTTCTGGATTCGGCTTAGTTTAACAGATAATGACATGTTTTTCAAAAAACTATTTTCATCATACGTCACTGACAAATGCCTGCACGATTAAAATTCTTACACTAATAGTTTTCATCTTGACATACTCACTGACGAAAGTTAGAGAAATGTGATAAAAAAATATCAGAAAAATGTTCAACTAAAAAAAATAATAAAAACATTGAAAAAAAATTCTTTCCCTACGATTTATTACTGGTCATGTATAAAAAAAATCAAAAAATCACAAAAAAAATTTTTTTGTTCATAATATTTTTAGTTCTTTACATCAAAAAGGCATTGGTAAAGTCTGTCGGTATACTCATTCCCACGCTGTATAATAATATACGAAACGAGAAACTTATAAAAAATGCCACGAACACTGCGCCTGTTTAATCCGGCTCCGTTGCTAAGATAGGAGACGTTTATGAATAAAAGTGTTCTGCTCCCAAGACATACGCTCGTATCCCTTTTAGTTATTTATTTATTAGTTTGGCATTACATGTATATCACTGCAAGATATATTTGTACGAGTACAATTACATTGAGTGGTTTTATTATTTATTCATCAATCAACAATTTAAATTAATTAAAAATTAAACTAAAATAAAAAAATAAATACGACACGACAGCTTCTTTCTGAATATCCTAGAGGGGAAGATCGAGGGCAAGAGAAGTAGAGGAAGGCCAAGAATTACATACCTCAGCCAATTAAAGGAAAAAGTAGCTGTCGAGTCCTACTCAGATGTCAAAAGGCTTGCACATAATAGAGAGGAATGGCGATTACTCCACCGACAAGAGCGTAGCTCTTAAGTAATGATGATGAAAACAATAAATATATTGAGTTAAAATTTAAAGCTACAGCTCTTAAGATAATCCACGGCTTTCCCAGTCAGGGTTTTGAGCTCTTCTAAGTTACCACTGAATTTGGTGTCGGGGCATTCTAGTTAGTTCCATATGACGGATTGTTTGTACGGGGTTCCCACATCTGCACGCTATTAATTCGTATGCAGTAAAGGTTGATACTGTGATGCTGTGTGGTGAAGGCAGTAAGAATACATTTGTCATCACCCCGAATCCTCCCGCGGGTGTCGTAAGAGTCGACTAAGGGATGGAAGTGTCACTTAACATGCTTTGATAAAAAATGATGATGGGCAGCAGCGTCATCATATAGTGGACGAATTACTGCGATCGCCAATCCGCTTGCCCAGCGTGGCGATTATGGGCATTTACCTCCTAATGCTGTTATAGGCATAGTTAATAGGAGAGGCCTACGTTCAGCAGTGGACTATCAAAGGCTGATGATGATGAGTAAAGGTTAATCTGTGTTCTCTTCTCACTGCCCCTTCTGTTGTCAGGCAAGTTCTGCGATGTCGACATCGATGAGTGCGCCGCCAAGCCGAAGATATGCAACAATGGCGTCTGCGTCAATTCGCCGGGCTCCTACCAGTGCTACTGCCGACCTGGTGAGATCATTCTTCCACAACAATGCGAAATAATACACAAAAGTATTGATAATCATTAGTGATCGTTATCAACGTGCGGTGTTTGTGATTTTATTTATTTATTTATTTTCTTTTTATATTCCAATAAGTTTCACAGCTTAACAGTAAAAACCAAGTCACTATGAACTAAACATTTACATAACAAATAATAGGTACTTAAAAACTACTTAAATTTGGGCGACGACGCAACGACGTGGCTCCGTTGCATTGTCTGATCTGACGTAGGATTCGTGACGTGATGAAGTATGGTTGACAGAAAAAATAAATATAGTTCGAGAAATATAAATTGAATGTTTATTTTTACTAAATATAATGTAGGTAGAAAGTTACCAATTTATATTTCACGCACTATACACAGGAATTATTAATATTTCACAAATTATAAATATTTGAATATAAGTAGAAGAGTAGTAATAATGGAAGAAGAGTGGTAATTAATTATTATAATTTGATAAAGAATTATAATAATTAATTACTACTCTTCTTCATCTTCGCCGTCTTTTAACCTTTTGAACGCCAAGAAGCACTAAAGTGGCCGTGTGTTTTCCTGCCCGCCACGCCAGCAGCCACTAAGGTGGTCATCGAGTATGCTGTCAAAGTAACTTTTTTGCTGACAGATAAAGTTTATTTTCGTCGTTCATTAGTTAGTACGGTCAAATCGTACATCATTTTACCCTAAACTCGCAAATCAAGTAGTATCGCTGCATTTTTGGTATGTTGTTTAGACACCACAGGGCAGTATAAAACCACATTTTGCAAGCAAAAAAAGTTTTGCTAGCTGCTTTACAATAAATAATACTTTTTAGTCTCAAATCTCTGAAACTATAAGACCTACGGTAATGTATGTTAGCTCAACTTGTTGGAAATTTATTAGTCTTTAAACGTTTAATAACATTCAGAAACTGAAAAATGACCGTAAATTTCGCAGTTTTTCACGTACTACGTAACTAGCACAACTTTTTTTTGCTTGCAAAATGTGTTTTTATAGTGCCCTATGGTGTCTGAACAACATACCAAAAAAGCAACTATACTGCATGCTTTGCGAGTTTAATGTAAAGTTTGACCGTACTAAGTAGAGAGATACTGTCACAATTAGATGCGAGATGGAAGGCGTTTAAAAGGTTAATCACTTGTTCAAATTATAATATACTGATTAAACGACAAAAATGTATTCAATATATTTGTCTGTAAAACATTTACGTCACATTGGAAATACCCACAGACAACATAACCTAAAGACGTAGCTTTAGACAATTATTTCATTTAAACCGATGCTGCCAAAAATGCTGAGGTGCGGGCGGCGTAACATGAGCTAACCGTGTTGTGATTCGTCGTTTCAAGGTCAATAAGGTGTAAAACAAAAATGTCCGCCGGTCGCTAGTGATTTCCGAACGTCGATAAAAGTATCGATGGTTACAATGTCTATTGCTTTCACAATTCGATATTTGTCAGTGACTTACCGACAAAACCGTAAATCCATATCCGTACTAATACCGTACCATACCATAAATGTGTAAGTATGTCTGTCAGCTTACTAAGTCTACACGCTTAAATCGCTGAACCAATTTAGATGAAATTTTGAATGGAGATTATTTAAGACCCTGGAAAGGACATACGATATTTCATTCATCATCATCATTATCATCATCATCCCCGCAGATGAAGATATATTATGATACTAGCTTCTACCCGCAACTTTTGGTGTGACAAATAAAATGCATTTTATATAAAACAATATTTGTACTGTCTGTCTGCTGTGTCGTCATCTACACATGTAAACTGGTTTAGATGAAATTTGGAATGGAGATAGTGTAAGACTCGGGAAAGGACAAAGGATAGTTATTTTATCATCATCATTCACGCAAAGTTGCGGTCAAATATTAATATCACAATATATCTTTTCTGAGATAATAAATAAAACAATTTTATAAAATATACTTTTATTTGTACAATCATTAACTCGTAGTTACAAAGTTACCAAAAAACTACCTTTAAAATAGGTTGTATATAAAATTCGTCTATTATTCGTTTTTGTTAATTTGAAATATTGCGGTTTAAAGTGTCGAGAACATATCACACTTCTAGGGGCAGGAAACCAATCATGTGACCGTTTTGTAGCATTTATCCACATTTCTTTCATGTTTGGGCATTTAGAGAAGATACACAATATTATTTAAAATAATAGTATTTTTGAAAATTATACTTCTACACTTTACACTAAACCAGAATTTATTTGAGGATAATTGAATATATCGATAGTACTATTATGACTATTTTTAATTTTAATTGAAATTTATAAAAAATTGCTCACTTGTGTAACGAAATACCATCTTTTTGCACACTAGATGTTTTTGTATTCTTGCCACACAATTTCACGCCACAGTAATGCATTTGGCATGACGTAAATCACGTTAAAACTTTCGTAATTATCTCATGAACGCCGGCCGCAGACTGAAGTTAGCAATGGAGGCGTGGCTCTAATATAGAGTGAATTCACCGTATGCGTGACAGAGGGGGTCGCCCGGCTATGCTACTATGTTGTCTGTGGAAATACCATTAAATTATACCTAACACTGATTTTAATCCACTTGAAATGGGCCGCATTATAAACGCGAACTTACCCCCTTATTCCTAAACGTCTGCTAACTTAACAAGCCGCTAATAATTGTTTGTCCCTTTTGCTCTCATGGACACATTGTTAAGACCGAAAGGGACATACAATTATTAGCGGCTTGTTAAGTTAGCAGACGTTTATGAATAAGGGGGCTATCTACGAACTAACAATATAGACAAGCGGGATGATAAAAGTAAAGTCTATTTCAAATACGAAGGCCCGATTCCATTTGTCAAAGTCATTAGGATCAGTGATAACAAAAGGTACCTGGTCATATCCTTTTGTGGCGTGATATTTTTTGCATACATCGGTGTAAGACACATGCCAATTTGTAGTGGACCAATTAAATGACAAAGTTTCCAGTGGCATCGGGCCTTCGTATTTGAAACGGACTATACAGGGTGGCCCATTCAAATCGGTCAGTATGGGAAAGTCCGAAAGTATAAGACATACGAAGATCTGTTCTTAGGAACCATGTCATCACTTTTAATAATAAGGAAAACTGCGTTGATAAATATGATGAAAAAAAAACTTTTTTTCTTAAGATTTACACAATGAACACCTAGTAAAATAAATTTAAGTACGTGAAAACAATGAATTCCATTCATTTTAGACATCATGTTTCTTAGAGAAATTTACTGCTTAAGACCTACACAAAAGATATCTGAATAGAAATACTGAAGTTTATTTTTCCAAAACAACCGGGTTCGATTCCCTCTAGCTGGATACAGTTTTTTTTTCAAATGTATGAATGCAGTTTTTCTTTTTATCAAAATCGGTGACATGGTTCCTAAGAACAAATCTTCGTATGTCTTATAGTTTCAGACTTTCCCATACTGACCGATTTGAATGGGCCACCCTGTATATGGTAAAGCACACAGTTCTAACCCCAACATGCCCCATAGGTTACACGGGCGAATTCTGCGAGCAAGACATCAACGAGTGTCTGTCGGCGCCGTGCAAGAACGGCGGCGTCTGCCACGATCTGGAGAATAACTTCGAGTGCACCTGCAAGGAGGGATACGAAGGTAAGAACCTGTGATTGGAACTACTGCAAAACTTTAACAAAACTTCAAAATTATCATACTCTAGGCAAGAAAAATAAGAATTTTATAGAAAACTCTGTATCCAATTTTATTGCTTATCTTGGACTTACAATTCATCTACTTGACAAGTTTTGTTAAAATACGAACCACTACTACACTAGTGGGTCATTGTCAGTCCGAAATACAAAAGTTGTCTACTCGGTGGTCAAAAGTTAACAGCTTTTATAAATCTATGTTACGTTTTGATTTGATAGGGAACCTAGTTGTACCGTCAATTGTTTTATCCCAAAATTAGTACAGGAATTTCTTAACTTTAGGTATGTCCACCGAAAAGACGATAACCTAAATCTGACAATGACCCTAGTAAGAACTACTGCCATAGCCTCCACGTGGCCAGGGTGAAATGACTTCCCTATAGTCATTTAACCCTTTTCCAGGCTTCAAAAAAGTAGTAAAGTTTCCTACAAAAACCGGCCAAGAGCATGTCGGGTCATACTCAGTGTAGGGTTCCATAGTTATTACTTATTAAATAACGACGGCCGATTATACGATCTATAAATAATACATCTAGACGTTAAGTTTATTTCTTATTAAGCGATCTTTTATACCAGTATGATCTCAATAGTTTGTGATAAAATTCTCCTTAGTTTGTAGCGTTAAATTAATACTTATTTTTATATTCTATCTATTTTTACAAAGTGGTGCTTGGTAGTTATTGGAATGTGAATTTAATATTATTTAACGAAACTATGTTAGCTGTAAGTGAAATAATTCACAATCTGTTACCTAGCCTATAAACAAATGAAATAAAAAAAATTAAAGTACTCGTAATCTATAAGCCATTCATGATTTATTCATATTTTTTGGATCCATGGATCAAAAGTTAAAGGGATTGCATGGTTTTTGAATGAATTCATTCATAAATTGTCCATGCAAATCTGAACGCCACTGTACCTACCTACTATGTATGTACCAAAATACCATTCGCTAAGTAGTATCAGCTAGATTTTTTCGTATTTGAGTTTTATAGAATTATAAATAATCGGAAAACTACATAACCTTGAATTTATATGACGTGTTTTCATATCGCCATGCAATTACAATGGAATACATACTACTTACATAATATAAAAATGTATTTTTCCTAACATACTCAATATTTATATTGGTAATGAAAAGCACTCATCTCACCGCGAGCGAGTAAGCGAAGAGTATCGCCAATAGAAAGAAACAAAAAATGATCGTTCTCGTGTAAGTACCTAAATGAGACGCGATGATATTTTAAACTATATCATATTCGCTTGCTCTCTTATTTACACAGATTCGATCATCTGGGTATTTCTTCGAACGTTAATATGGCCACAATATTGTAGTACTTAATGGCTGGATTTGTTTGGCATATTTTTGAACCGACTCCGAAAAAGGACCCCTCCAAGTCAAGGGTCTTGGACTTGATTTTTATATTCGGTGTTTATGATCCTTTGTATACAACGTCTTACACGAGTCACCGAAACCCTTGAATGGGGTGATTTGGTAGAATGGTAGGTTATACTGAACAACTTTTACTATGGAGCTAACACTTTAATCTCAAAAAAAAATTTGGCTCTTTCATACAAAATGTGATCGATATGTATGATTTTTTTTTAGATTTCGTGATTGGCCCTATAGTAAAAGTTGTTCAGTATAGCCTACTAAATCATCCCGTTCAAGGTTTTCAGTGGCTCGAGTAACAACCTGTATAAAAATATACTCGTAATATAGGTATCTATCGCTCACTCGCATTTAGTGGGACGAGTACATAACCACAAGTAATGGTAATTTGACGATGCGGGTGCTGTTTGAGACAATTATCGGTGCAATTTTCTCGGAAAAATATTTTTATTGTATATGGCGCGGTGGCGCCAGTCATTAATTGTATTGCAAATTAAAGCAATCATTAGAACCGTAATAGATCGCAAGGTAAATGATAAGATCAGGAATCCATTGCATAAGAATTAACAATACAGGTACAATTCATGTTGCACGTCAAATGAAATCATATAAGAAAGCCACTCTTTGCTAATCCCTAGACACTAGGCTACATAGTCTATGTATATAAATTGTACAGTTTTGAAAATAAATAAAAAGTAGGATACGTAGGTTGCCCTGAAAGTCTCGGGAATCGGAAAAAATACGCATTTTAATGAAATAAAAGTACTTTTATTGTTTTTCAAAGTATTCTCCTTTGTGTTTAATACACTTTTTCATTCTCTGAAACCAGTTTTTAAAACAGTTATTGAAGTCTGACGTGGGGGTTGACAAAATGGCCATTTTACAAGCGTCGACTGATTCTTCCGCGGTCTGAAAACGCTGACCACGCAACCGATTCTTTATTTTCGGGAAAGTAAAAAAATCGTTGGGACTTAGGTCGGGGCTGTACGGAGGATGGTCCAGTAATTCGACGTTTTCGCCCTTCAGATAGTCGTCTGTTTTCTGAGCGGTGTGAGGGCTGACATTATCATGGTGTAGTATAATACGGCGGTTAGGGTTAGTTTTTCGCAGTTCAGCAAAAACAGTCGGTAAACAAACGCCTATATACCAATCGGCATTGACAGTTCTTCGATCTTCAAGAGCGATAGTCGCCACGTGACCCGATTTGGAGACAAACGTGGCTACCATTTTTTTGATCGTGCTGCGAGAACGAACAACTTTTGTCGGCTTCGGTTCGTCTTCGTAAACCCAAACTCGAGATTGGTTTTTCGATTCAGGCTCATATGCGTAAATCCATGATTCGTCACCTGACACAATACTAAAAACGGCATTTGAGCTTCCTCCATTAAATCTTTTTAAAGTTTTGCGGCACCAATTGACACGTACCGTTTTCTGGTCGTCAGATAACTAGTGAGGAATCCATCGGGAAAATAACTTCCGCACGCCCAACTCTTGTTGTAAAATAACTTGTACCTGACTCATTCCAATGCCTAAAGTCTCCTGAATCTCCCGATAACGTATGCGGAATGAAATCTGGACAAAATTAAATGTTATATTAAATAAATAACAACTATATTATTTTTTAAACACTCACGTCTCTTAATATCGTTTTTAACAAGGATTCATGCAAGATAAAAACTACTTGAATACGAAGTGTATAACTTCAGTTTTATGGTACTTTTATCCATTGATGTCGAAAAAACTGATGTTAGCATTTTTCTTGCCTCTAATTTTATCTTCTGTACGAAAACTTTTTAAACAGACATCCCTTGCTCATCATATTTCATATCTCT
>JALPQI010013689.1:0-38406 GCA_025490895.1 Thaumatotibia leucotreta | reverse complement strand
CCCCCGGAAAATATTTCTTCATTGGAGTGTAACTTTTACTGACCTGCCAATTAAAACACACAGACTTTCCGAATCAAACAAACGTATTTTTTTAAATACTAAACACCATAAAAAGAGTAAAAAATAAATAAATATACGTAACAAATAGTTATTTAGCCTAATGATTAGCAGACCTTGGCGTAACTCTTAAGAATTATAATGCCACTCGAAAAAGTCCAATTTTGCCACGTGGTACCGGCAATAAAATACATTTGTCACCACCAAAATCTTCTCGTGGGTGTCGTAAGAGTCAAATAAGGTGGAGTGTCTCTGAATGTTCATTCATAGAAGATTGATAAGGATCAGCAGCGTCATTATAATGAAGACACTACTTCGATTGCAATCAATGTGTGGTCTAGCTAGTATAATTTTCGAAAGTTACGAAATTAACAAAAACAGTGGATATAATTATCACGTCCGAACTTAAATTGGCAAGTCAACATTTTCTTGTGAAAAAATAAAAAGACAATTTCGTAACCAGTTACAATGGACAGGCGTGAATTTAACATATATGGCCACGTCAGACAAAAATAATGATGGGAATGTTTGCGTAACCGTGTAGGTAGTACAATCAGGCTAAGAATACCTCTTTTAGATCTATCGTTTGAGACTGTTGACGTGAAACTAAAATTTTCACGTAATAATAAAAATTAAAGTATAGGCTCCTGACTAGCGTTGAATGTTAAATATACATGTAGTTTTCAAGTAAAATATACGTCGGCCATACAAGTGACATGTAATGTCATCTTCAACGCTACTCATGACCGTTTTTGGCACAGCGACTGCATCAAAATCAAATTCGAAACGTGCATGCCCGAAAAGTCAGGATAAAATCAAACTTAAGTTTATGCGATTAAAACTCGTTTGATGTTAAGATAAGAGTGATAATAGTGAAAGTTTAAAACAATTTGCTAATGTGTTCTATCTAGTCGTAAAAAGTGATCACTTGCCTGCATAAATTGTATTTAGCTAAAACTTATGGTGTGGAAAATAAGATCCATAATTGCTTACTCACTCTTCGAGTAAGTTATTTTATTAGGTATATTTTATTCACAAAAACGACTGTTCAATAGTTATTTAAATACATTTTTTTGTACATTCGTTTGATTCTTATGCTTAATAGATAAGAGATAATGTTGAATATTGTAACTACATAATACTTTTGACCGTTAGTAATCGTTCCCATCAAATTTACGATCTCGATTTGTAAAGAATCGAAGGTTTGAATTTTCTATAGGTGCGTGCGACTATGAGAAAAAAGTTTAGTAAAGAATGAAGGAATAGTAAGGGTCACGGTCCATACAAAGTTGAGAAAAATTGTGCGCTGCGAGTTACAGTTTTGTAATTTTAACCAGAGCTAGAGGGTCTCAAAATAGTTGTTTGTAGATGTGGAGGGAAAACCAATTCCCCCCCTGAGCGCGGGGGGAGGGGGGTGAATGTGCATGCGGAAGGGTTGCGTTTAATATTTTTTTACTAATTAATAAGGTCTACTATGCGTTGTTTGGTATCATTTTCGTGTAAAACGGACCTGGAAAAAATCCATTTTTTATCATAAAAATGAGCAATTGCCTATAAAAATGTAGATTTTTTGGAGTAAAAGTAAAAAAGATACCGTTTTTATTTTAATTTAAGCGTCATATAAGTATTAAAAAACAAACTTATCCAATTTAAAAAAATAGTTTAAGATAGCATATTTATTGCAGATTTTAAAAATATACACATTTTGTAGTCTTTAATACAAAAATTCACTGAAAAATAAATTTACCTGACGCGTACCTCCAACAAAAACCTCCGTGTAACCTCAAAAAAGAGACTTTTGTGCCGGCAACTGCTCATAGATTATACATATTTTTGTAGTTACATATTATTGTGATATGAAAATAAATTGAATATTTTCTGATCTTCTTTTTTAAAATATCCTAAGATTATTAAGAATGTTATTTGTTCAGATTCTATTTTAAGATTTTATCGATTATTGTTTACCGCGTGTATATTATATATCTGGTCTATCTGATCACATGTATGATATATAGTATCTGATTATATGAATCGGAATGGGTAATCATTTTTACAAGTGTTATTAGGTAATGATCTTATTAACAAAGACTATAAAGGTAATTTTCACTAACCGGGACTAAACAACTAACCTAGTTCACCCACGTTAAAAGTTTATATCATATGGGATTTGACAATCAATTGTTAAACGTTTACCTCATAAATCATCATTATTACCATATCAGCCGAAAGACGTCCACTGCTGTACATAGGCCTCCCCCAAAGATTGCCACAATGACCGGTCCTGCGCCACTCGCATCCAGCGGACTCCTGAGACCTTCACTGTCCACCTTGTGGGGGGCACGCTGTGCCTTCCACCTGCGGGGCCGCCGCATTGGCCATCGATTCTACGTGCAATGTGCCCCGCCCACTGCCACTTTAGTTTAGTGATTCGGAGAGCTATGGAGCTATACTTTGGTTCTGCTGCGGATCGTCTCATTTCTAATACGACTTCGTAGAGAGACTCCCACCATAGCCCTCTCCATTGCCCTGTGGTTGACTTTAAGCTTTCTTATGAGGCCCAGTCATCACTCTTTTAAAGCTTTGATCAGTGTGTGTTACCACACTGATCAAATACTTTTGTCTTCAAGAACTGCGGAATATTGGACGAAAAGATGTGTCGTAGCTTCCCAAACGCTGCCCAACCTAGTCGGATTCGATGATTGACATCTTACTCAAAAGTTGGGCCTACCTAACAGGTTAGTTTGTCCTAGGTATATTATAGACGTCTACACCTTCGAGTTTAGTCTCCGATTGTAACGGGAGTTTTCGTCTTATCCATTTTCATCCTAAGATGAACTCGCTCGAAGGCGCTACTGAGGTCAGCGAGCATCGTACTGAAATCATCCAAGGTCTCAACCAAGACCACCGTATCATCAGCGAATCGAAGGTGAGTGAGGTACTCGCTGTTTATGTTGATACTCACCTTCTCCAGTCCAGTCTTAAAGACATCTTCCAGTGCAGCGTTAAACAGATTAGGGGACATGACACCTCTTTGCCTGACTCCCCGCTGCAGTATAATATGCTTCAAGCTCTGGTCTTGGAGTCGGATTGACATAGTGGCGCTTTCGTACAAACACCTCAAAATTTCGACATAGCGGTAGTCTACTTGGTACCGTTAAAGAGACTGTAGTACTGCCCAGAGTTTCGATCAAATCGAAGGCCTTGGGGGTTACCATGACGTACTAATGCGATTCAGTTTAGGTTCTGGGAAAGGGGCGGTGATACACGACTCGTATAGCCTTGTCCCTTTCTCTCGACCTAAATTAAACCGCATTAGTACGTCATGGAAACCCCCCTTATCGTAGTCCACAAACGCTAAACGCTAAACAGAGGGGCAGGTTATACCTATTCCTCGATCTTCTGTATAACATTTACGAAACGCCAATTCAAAAACCAGCTTGTTCGGCAGGCTGGAAGTCATCAAGCTTGCGTGCAAGACGATTCGTAATGACTCTTGAAAACATCTTATAAATATGGCTCGGAAGTGAGATGGATCGGTAGTTCTACAATAAGGCGTTGTCATCTTTTTTCAAGAACAACAGAGTGGTGGTACCCACTCTTCTGTTCCATGCCTAAGGCGTTCTCCCTTCCGGAGTTGAACAACTTCTGAAGGGCCATAAGGATTGGTTTACCACCTGGCTTCAGATGCTCAGCTATAATTCCGTCTTCCCCAGACGCCCTGTTATTTTTGAGCTATTCAAGAGCCATTCTAATATCACATAGGCTGATGTCCGGGATATCCTCTGTATAGTGCCGGGTCAGTCACTTACTTCATAAGAAATTTATCAACTTATCAAATTCCGTGTGAAATAAACGTTTAACGCGGGTTGCTTGGTTAACCCAGGTTGATGCAATTTGCCCTAACAGACATTATGGAGTATTTTGTTTACGCAAAATCGCTAAATTCCCGCAGTAGAAACGTACTGTCAACAATAAGTCAAAGCAACGTCCCTTTTTTATTCGAGGTACATTTTTTTTACAACTTATTTTTGCATGGAAAGTTCCAAAAGTATATATTTTTAAAAACTACAAAAAATATGCTATCTTGTAGTATTTTTTTAATTTTCATATATTTATTTGGTATTACTTATATAACGCAACAATCAAAATAAAAACGGTGATTATTTTACCTTTATACCAATAATTATTTTTTATATACGAAAATCCTCATGTTTATTATCAAAAATGAATTCCCCGAATCTGTTTTATATGAAAATGATACCAAACAATAAATAGTAGGCCTAAATATTAGACGAAAAAAATTTAAACATAACGCTTCCGTTTGCACATTCACCCCCCTCCCCCCTCGTTCAGGGGAGGAAGTGGTTTTCCCTCCACATCTAAAAATTTTTATTTTTAAACCCTCTAGCTCTGGTAAAAATTACAAAACTGTAACTCACAGCGCACAATTTTTTCCATTTGGACCTCTACTAGAAGTAAGGTGTCTATGGACACTTGAATGTTAGTTCTTACCAATACTATATTATAATATATGATAGCATATAACTGTCGCAAAAAAAATGTCCAGGTCTTCATCAGAAGATCAGCTTTTTTGCCTACGAAACTGGAGGTTCCGGGTTCGAATCCCAGAGAGGCCATTATTTGTGTGTTTATTTATCACAAATATTTGTTCCTTGGTTATGGCTGCTCTATGTATTTAAGTATCTATATGTATCTATCTATTATATAATATCATCGCCTAGTACCCACATCGTAAGCCTTAATTGAGCTTACCGTGGGACTAGGTTGATTAGTGTAAGATGTCCTAAGATATTTGTTTATTATTTTATTTTTCAGTCAGAGTAAACATAGGCTTTGAATAAATGTAATTTGGAGTTATATTCCCATTGTGATGTATCGTTTTTTTTTTATGTATTTTTTTAAATTTCGTTCTGAATGATTTAAATGCCGCTTTAAACTGGAACGAATAATAGTTGAGTGAGGGCGATCGCTTACAATCAGGCGATACGTCTGCTCGCTTGCCTCCTATTAAATAAAAAAAATTGTATGACTATCCTCAAATATTAGAGTACCAAACAAACCAGTCATATAAATTGGAGCATCAATTAAAGACACAAAGGTTTCAAACAAAAAAAAAGAATGTTTTAAAGGTCTACGTATTCAACTGGTTGCTATGAAATAGGACTTTAGTGTTTATGGCACTTACGCCACACAGTATAAAATACGGTATACAAGTGAACAGCGATTTATCAATAATGACGTAAGCGACATGGACAATAAAGGTTTTTAATAGTCGAAAATGGCATTTGATTTTTGGATGCCTATTGCCAGTGGCGGAGATTGGCTATTATTGAGTTTCGAGAATTTTTGGCTGTTGTGCATTTATTTTGGACCGAACGGAGAGGTTCTCTTTAGCTTGGTCAGTTGTACGTGCAGCGTTTCATGACATTTTACAATCAATTCAATTTTTCAGCCTCCGTAGCCTAGTTGGTAGTGACCATGCCTACGAACCTGGAGGTTCCGGGTTCGAATTTCGTAGTTGAATGTGGTATTACTTGCTATTAAAAATAAGAAACATAGTATCTCAGAAGAAATGAATACGTAGGCTAAAGTTAATAAAATTTCAAAAAAAATATGCGTTGCTGTTACCTTTAAAAATAACTACTCGTCATACACCACCACACCACACCATCAGCGTATGATAGTCCACTGCAGGACTATTAACTATGCGTATAGACGCATTAGGAGGTAAATGCCCATAATCGCCACGCTGGGCAAGCGGGTTGACGATCGCAGTAATGTGTCCACTATGATGATGCTGCTGCCCATCATCAATCTTTTATCAAATAATGGTCAGTGACACTTCAATCCCTTAGTCGATTCTTACGACACCCGCAGAAGGAGTTGGGGTGGTGAAAGTATTAATAGACGTTCGAATATGGTCCGCTCCGCACAGCGAACTTGGTCCGCTTCGTACCAAATTCGATGGTGTGTTCAACGGTCCGCCGACATTATTATTATTATTGACGGTGCGGTCGGTTCGATGGTTTTCCCACAGGATTTGGTGCGGTCCGCACCAAGTTTGCTCGTGTGGACGGCGCCACCGCACCGCACTTGTAGGTAATTATTAATTAATTAAAAGTAAACAAACAATAAAATATTTATGATACTCCAGTTATTTAGGTACCTTTTGATACATGTATAAATATAATTTTGAAATGTCTTTTTATTGAAATATAGTACATATTCGAAAATGTTCAATAGGCTATGATGAATAAATCGGAGGCATATCGACGTGATCGCTGTCTAGTAGCACGAAAAGCACTGGACCGTTTTTGAACGGTGCGATGGTGTGGCGAGCCGAGCGCACGTACGGAGCGGACCAAGTTCGCTGTGCGGAGCGGACCATATTCGAACGTCTATTAATACTTTGACAAATGTATTCTTACTGCCGTCACCACACGGCATCGTCACACATAATCTATGAATGCAGCTACTCCCTATTAGAAATAAGATAAACCCCCTTATTCACTTTGTTAACTTAACAAGCCGCTAATAATTGTTTGTCCCTTTTGCTCTTATGGACACATTGTTAAGACCGAGAGGGATAAACAATTATAAGCGGCTTATTAAGTTAACAAACGTTTATGATTAAGGGGGAAAGCCTCTTTTTACTAAAACAGTCTATGACCATTTTCAGAGTACTTTCCCTTCATGTTCTATAGTCTTGGGACATCCAGTTTATAATTGACTTATCAAGAAACTCCACTGACGCGAAGCGGAGCGGTGCTGTGGCAAATTTACCAATTACATTCTTCAAATTCGAATTCGAAACACTGTTAAGCGCTCTCATTGGACGAGCTCCCACAGCTCCGCTTCGCTCCGCGTCAGTGGAGCCGCACCCTAACGCCGCGGCCACGACATCAGTCTAAGGCTACCGGCTTAGCGGAAAACGTATAGTGCTCCCTCTCGTACCCATATCGGCATCCCGCTCCAATCAACTCATGGATTCGCTCGTCGCTGGTCGCCTTAGACTAATGTCGTGGCCGGGCCGTCACGCGGCCCGGCGGGGCATCGCCGCATTGCCTCTCTTTACGGTTAAATAGCCTACACGTTGAAAAACTTTTCTCTATGGAATCCCAGAAACTCTTTCCTATTTTAAAATCAAAACATTTTAAACCTAAGTTAGGTATTCGCTAAGTATCTTCAGCAGTTCGAAGCCCGTCAGAAGTCGTAAAAAGCAAACAAAATGGCCAATTGGAAAGTTTTCAAAACACCCAATCTCTGTACACGAATTCAGAAGGTTGTAACGCCGGCGCTCAAATATTACAACATGTTTACTTCTTGTACTTGAGTTCATGAATTATTTATTGAAGTATGTATCTACTTGTAGGTATATTTATAATTAGTTATGTATGTTTATACAATTATTCATATCGTCATCACCATCACCGTTGCTGCCCATCATCAATCATGTAGAATAGTCAGTGACACTTCAGTCCCTTAGTCGACTCTTACGACACCCGCAGGAGGAGGAGATGGGGTGGTGACCAATGTATTCTTACTGCCGTCACCACACGGCAAATTTTTATTTTCACTAATTACTTACGACTCATTTTAAATTAAAAAAAGCAGAAGTGATTAGTCGGTTCCTCTCTGGTTGTGTAGGGTCGTTGAAAACTTCCCGAAACGGCCGTCAGGTGTCCGAGTTCTGAATTAGAAAACGAGCAAACACTTTTATTGGTCCTTCCGTATCCGGGGCACTTGGAAATAAAATTTGGGAAGCGAAATGTTTTTGGATAAAAAAATCGAGTGGTTAATCTTTTGTGTACCGTAAAGTCGGGTTACATTAGCCCTAGGGGTTAACGTAGGAACTCCCACCCAAAAAACAAATTGGCAAATTAATAATTATATTAAAACAAGATTTTTTGCTTATCATCGTTTAATTAAAATATTAGATGCTATCTTTATATTTATTTAAGTCAATCAAAGCGGTTTTTTCGTATGAGCAATATTGGCAAAGCAATGAGCTAAAAACATTTTTTTTTCTAATGGGGCGGGTGCCCTTATTTTGTTACACCTATTACGTTGGTAAATTATACCAAATTTCATTATTTTATTTAAATTATAAAGTGGTGCTCAACGCCTTTGATGTTTTTTTTATTGTATGGAATGTGAAAAAAAATAAATTACTCAATTTTAAGTAAAACGTGCCAGTGGCACTCGCTCGGAAGGGCTTCCACGGAAGCCTTTTCATAAAAGATTTTTCATGTTAAGTTAACAATTTTTTTTTATGTACCTACTAAGTACCTGAATAAACAGCTTTCAATTCTATTCTATTTCCATGCCGTGAAAGTGCATGTTCAGATATTTTTGAGTACCGTGGCCTCTCCGATAATTATATCTGATGGAGAATGCACACGAATCAAAATCTAAAACAACTGAATATTTCCATCATTGATGGCTTGTATGAAACGAAACTAGAGCGACCCGGTTCAATGGTTATTGACAAAAATAAGCCAGAACACCGGTTACAAAAGTAACCATGCCATTGGGCTAGAATTCGGATTCGGTTCCGAATCGACAAATTTTTTTTGGTTTGTTGTCAATAGAAAGGACACAGAGGATTCTCTCGGAGCACTAGACTGAATTTAGGAAATTGGTATAACCATTGCAAGTGCACTGATGCATTGAGATGTCATATTTTAAGATTGTTGGAGATTATAAGCAGCATCAAATACTTTGTAACGTCAAATACACACCATATTAAAGATTTTAACTATGCATTCTAGACATCAAAACAAACAAAAATTATTATGAGACCTAATGACAAATACCACAAAAAAAAATATTTTTCTCTTTTTTTTTAGATTTTTTGCATACTTTTTAACATTTCCAGTACTTTTTATCATGACAACAATTTGTTAAAATTATTTATTTTAATATTTTTTTAGGGACAGGTTATTTCGTCAAGTTAATTCCCATTTTTTGATTGCCAGACAAAAGATGTGGTAATATTAAAACACATTGTGGTAGCATTGTAATCAAAAAGAAGTTTTATGGCGAGTTACGTCGAAAAACTTGTTTCGAAAAAAAGGTTGATTATCTCTGAAACCAAGCCAAATCCAGGAAATTTTATATAACATTAAAGACTCTAAATATCGTCAGAAATTGAGCATTAAAATCCTTTGGAATGCTCGCGAGCATTCTGTATGTGCCATACCTACTTAAACAAATGTGTTTATTTCTTTAGTGTCCATCTTCTTGCTTTCTTATCTCATGACACATTGATCCCAGAGGAAACGTGCATGTATCTTTTTTGTAGAAAATTTTATGTAGATTACTTATGTACTAGAACGTTTTTTGCTACAAGCCACGGTTTAAGAGTTATTCACGAAAAATTAAAAATAACGACCTTTACACCCGGGGAGGGCCCCCCGTTAGCTCCACCCCTAACCACCAGTACTTTTAGTACGTGGTTTGAAACACCATTCCCTACAACTATGCCAAAATTCGCTTATACACGATTTATTTCCCGCGATAGGCAACTTTTGGTTTTCGTTAGGTGGGCTATGATGGATTATTTATTAAGTCCAAATAAAAACCTTAAATGTGTTATTGAATAGAAAAAAAGTTACAATTTTAGGTAATCTAACAATTTACAAATAGTGGTCTCTAATGGTTCAATGAGTTATCCTTCTTATAGAATTATGAATAACTCATATTACATTTCGCGCCAAGACACGACTCTGACTTAAAACAGACAATTTTGTAAATGTCTTTATATAATTTTATTCTACCACTTTATCGGCGTGATAATTAAGTGATCTCGTAGCAAATTGCAAATTTCTAATACGAACTGTCACTGAGCTATGCTGCGGACAGATAGACAGACGAACATGGTGAAATTCTAAGGGCACCTAGTTTACACACTACTATGTATTGTATCAACACAGATAACGACTAACCAAAATCCCTTTATTTATACCATTACATGGAACCGTTGGTAACCCAAAGTTTACACAACACAATGTTTGTTCAGTGTGTTTAGGCTCCAGCGTAAAGACAGACGGACAGTCACCAGCTGCCGGCCCGTTCCTCTTGCGACCAAAACCAAATTCTGTGAAATGTCAGATGAAACGTTCGAAGTTAAAAGCGACGTGGATTCTTGAAAGTGCTTGTTTGAAAAACGCCGGCAGTGTTTTGCGAACCTGTGATCTACTCGTACTATGAGTCTATTTGTTAATCGTTTACTACGAAGGTAAAATACATTAGAAATAATGTATACAATTTGGAGATTTTTTATTACAAGGCGGTATTTAAGGTAGGTGAGATTGCAGGTAATTATTATTTTCCAAAGTTTTGTTATTTGATTGTACCTTTTAATAGTCTGATATCTAATGAACTCTTTTTTGTTACTATGAAAATAGCTCATCATAGACAAGGCTTTCACAAACATGTCGTACGTAGTGACTAAATACACGTGAATGTAATCGTTTAAATATTAATTTCTACTCTTTTTTGGAAAATGGAACTAGGTATATTTTATTTTATTTACTTGGGGCATCAACAGCAGTATATAAAAAAATACATGTGCCTATTCATTTGATATTTTGTGGAACAACTGAAATTGCTTTATCAAATATTTATTGAGTTGAGTTGTATTTTTTAAGTAGTAATACTAAAATTTTTAAGTAGTAGTACTATGTTAAATGGTTTACATAATTAAATGTCATAATTATAATCTAAAAGCCGTCAAAAGCTAAACAACCGTCTTTTGACAAAAGTAACTATCAAGATCATCATCATTATCTCAGCCATAAGACGTCCACTGTTGAACATAGGCCTCCCCTCTGGACCTCCACATGTATCGGTTAGATGCGACCTGCATTGTTTCCCTAATCAAGATAATCGCAAAAAATCTTGTTTTTGTAATTTCTACAAAATCAAACAACTTTTTCCACTTTTTGATGAAAAAATATCGAAGTTAACCAACGCTGGAGGTCAGTGTTGGTACCTACACTTTGTTTTTATTCATTGGTATATGACATCTAATATTCTAATATTAATTGAATCAAAAGAATCGCAAGTGGAACAAACCGCCGCATGTGATACGATAAACAGATCATTGTCTCGAATCCTGCGCATCTGTTTAAGCGTTTTTTGTCTTTTTTGTCGGTTCCTCTCGAACCGGCGCTAAGTATCATGCTGAGCTATACAAACATTCAAAAAGGGCGTAAGTAACAGCATTTTTTTGTTAAATAAAGCTGTTTTGTATTTGTGGTGCTTTTTGTTAAGGATTCCTCTTAGAAATTGGTTTATTTTCGTCCCTTTTGAAGATTTCAAGCTATTAACATTGTTTATTAGGCTATTGGTGTTGTTTTGTTTTTGTTCTAATTATGTAGCTATTTTAATCGTGGGTAAGATTTACGTTTGTCTTTTTGGACGCAATTATGTTTAATAACTTCGCTTAGAACAAGGATAACGTTCAAGTAGTTAATCAGTGATCGTTATTCAGTGATAGCTTTTATATAGCCAGTGATTAGAACTATGATGGGTGAAATACATACTTTCACAAAACTTATCTTATCAAGTACCTATAAGTATTACATTATCACAAACCTGAAAAATTTCTGGTCAGTATAATATATCAATAATATTTAAAAAAATCTAGTTGTGTTTTTCTGTTGTAAGTATATTTAAGGCCAAAACTTATATAATAATATTTATACTTATACTTATACTAATAATTTATATTTTACTAAGTTAAATTTTTTACTTACTTATTTTTTTTTGTAATTAGTCTTATTTTTAATTCGTCTTAGTTCTTAAATCTGTTTTTGTATATTTTGTATCATGTACATGTGATTTATGCTCAGTAAATTATCGAGCTCTATTTCATCGAACTAAATACTCAATTTCAAGGTTCACACCCCTCATTACTAAAGTAAAATTCTGAAATAATGCCCCGTGGTGACGGTAATAAGAATGCGTTTATCACCACCCCAATTGTTCCCGTGGGTGTCGTAAGAGTCGAAGAAAAATAGTACATTGTGCATCAAGGGAGGTAAGTATGGAATTACTAACGAGTTAGAAGCCCGACACCGTAGGGCGTTATTATTCTAATGTATTAATATTATTCTATGACGTCTAGGGAATTTCACTTTTCTATTACTCCCGCTACGCGTGCAAGCAATGGCGCGCTTAGACAGCAGGTGTGATGAAAAGGTTCGTATCACTGATCATTTGCTTATTCTCATCATCCTATAAAAAATATTATCGCCATCATAGTAAACGCACTATTACGATCGCCAATCCGCATGCCCAGCGAGTCCATTAGCTTCTTATGCGTCCATACGCATAGGTAAAAATAGAGGCCTACGTCTAGCAGGGGACTGAATATGAAGGGTCCACGGAAAAAACATGTCCAATGCTTAAAATAATCAGGGCAAATTCACAGCTAATTCTGTTAAAAGTAAGGTGGGTTTTCCTTCTGTAATTTGAATTGACTAAACATGTTCTTTCCGTGGACCCTTTATATGCTAATGATGATGAGAACCCCAGCTATTTTTCGTTCAATTTGATTAGGTTGGCAATTGAATTGGTAGTGAGGATGCTATATCTAAATCAACAAGATTAGGTAGCCAAATCAAATTAGGTAGCGGACACAAATACAGCCAATTTCAGCTAGATTGGCTATTTTGATTCATTCACGCGGACATTTCAAGTTGAAATTGGTAATTTTATTTGATAATCACTAAATTAAAAAAAAAACGACTTCAACCGATTTCTCCAAAATCCCTTGACAAGATCACGGGCCCTGGTCTACTGCCGCAAAAATCGAAATTCGTAAATTTTTCTCTGTCACTCCAACGAAGGCGTCATTAGAGTGAGAGAGACAAATCCTCGAAATTTACGAATTTCGATTTTCGCGGCAGGGCCGCTTACTTGGTACCAACGGTACCATCTCAGAGTTATACCCGAGCGGTAAAAAAATGAAAATCGAGAAAGTACATGCAAAAACAAAATCTTTCGATTTGTGAACTTTTTTGATGTCGTGTATAAATAAAATATCGTTTTGCCTCACTGTTGAATAAAACGCGGCTATAAAAAGCAAAACAAAACCAAAACAACCCTAATTACAAAATATCCGATACCAATTTACATAAACGCCAGAACCCATCGCGTTCAATTAAAAAAATCCTTTTTCAGAGCGAAGTCGGACTAACGCGGCAAACAAAGGGGAAACGATAAATTACAATTTTGTGAGGCCCGCTGTAGCTATGTCTATTTAGGCACATCCACCCTGTATACAGTCTCTGTATATACACCCCCTCAGGAATGGGATACCGGTTTTTTCTCCATACAAAAGAACGGTTCGAATTCCGTTCGTTTTCGTTCTTCGGTTTATTTTTATTTTTTTGTTAAGGGAGTATTCAAAAATACGATGTTAATAATTACATTAAATGTTGAAAACTAAATAAAAACTGTAAAACTTATTAAAATTTTTAGCTCTTTCAAGGTTTTCCTAAAAAACCGGTTCCGATCCCTGCACCCCTTATTTTTATTTTGTGAATTCCTTATTGTTTACAAAACAGAGTTAAAAATACATATATTAACAATAATTTAGACAGGTAAGTACAAAGGCGAACTTATCCCTGTAAGGGATCGCCTGTTACCTCTGACCAAAGGAGTTATATAGGAAGTACAATAGATAGACAAATATGTGTGCAGTGGTGAATGTATTTGAGTAATATCAAATAATTATTAATGACCGGTCATTTGTAATGAATTTCGGTAAGTTAATGAATCACTTTATGGTCACTTTGCAACTCTATGGCAGGTACCTATACTAGGTATCGACTAGACATCATTACTGCTGTCCACTGCTGGACGTAGGCCTCTCCTACTAACTACGAGTATAGACGCATTAGGTGGTAGGTCACGCTGGGCAAGCGGATTGGCGATTGCTATAATGTGTCCACTATGATGACGCCGCTGCTGCCCATCATCAATCTTATATCAAAGAATGGTCAGTAACACTTTAAATCCCTTAACCGACTCGTACGCCACCCACGGGAAGAGTTGGGGTGGTGACCAACATAATCTTACTGCCGTCACTACACGGCCATTATCGACTACGTTACGCTTAATGGCAACATTCAATGATTACATTATAAATAAATAAATATCTTGGGACATACACAAATCGACCTAGTCCCACGGTAAGCACAATTAAGGCTTGTGATGTGGGTACCAGGCGACGATATATATAATAGATAGATACTTAAATACATAGACAGCCATGACCATTATATATTTTAGCTGTTTATTCCGTGCGGTGACGGCAGTAAGAATACATTTGTCACCACCCCAACTCCTCCTGCGAGTGTCGTAAGAGTCGACTAAGGGATTGAAGTGTCACTGACCTTATTTGATAAAAGATTGATGATGCGCAACAGCATCATTATAGTGGACACACAACTGTTATCGTCGATCCGCATACCCAGCGTGGCGATGATGGGCATTTACCTCCTAATGCGACCATAAGAATAGGCTTAGCAGAAACCGTTGTTCAGTAGTGGCATAGGCTAATGATTTGATGTATAAAATTGATTATTACCAGTTTAATATATTTTATTTTTGAAACCACACCTCAACATCCGATTTAAACCAAATGGACTCTCCTTTAAAATATGGCGTGAAATGGACTCGCCCGGATTATCGTTCCCCCGGAGGATGAAATGTAAATTTTAATTATTATTTAACTAGCTACGGACCCAGGATCTGCGTGGATTAGAATAAATTCGGTTTTTGTTGTGTCTTTTTCAAATTTCATTAAATACCGTTGTCAAAAATATAATAATGTTTTGCTCGGAGAGAAAAATGTCTATTTATAGGAATATAACTCGTCAAGCTACTGGTAATCGCAATAATATTGATGCGAGATAAATTTTCATATCCACCCATGGGCAATATAAATGACCATGTTTCATTTTATAATTATAACTAACGTGAGACTCAATCATATTTAAATATTTAGCAAACTGGTTACTCACGTAATTTAAGTCGGTAATTGCTCGACATGTTAACGACGTACTGTACACACGTCGAGCTTTGGTCGCGGGTAATCCATGATGAAGATCCTCTAAATGGATCGAGACATGTCGAGCAATTATCAACTTAAATTACGTGAGTAACCCGTTAGCTAAATATTTAAATATGGTACTTTTACTCCTGCCTGCAGGTAAATCATATCACTACCAGTACAAAAGCTTTTAACTATGGTCCAAAGCTTACCTACGGCCTGTTTAACATGCGCCGGATAAATACACCCGTCAGTAATTATACCTATCTTTCCTCGTGCACATACGAACGGACAACCAACATTTATCAGACAGATATAATTATGTCTTTTCTGATAGTGAAACAGGTTCTTAATCGAATTTATCCTATTAGATGTTTTTTTTATTCATGAAACAGGTCTTAGGCAAAACCTCCTCATACCTAAATGACAAAAACTACATCTAAGTCAAATTTAAATGAAAATTGTGATTGATGTTCCGATTAAACCCGACACATTACACTTTATGAGTAAACGTATGTATAGGTAATCAAATGTTCTTAATATCTTTATCTTATTCGGTTGTTTATAAGCGACAAAAATATACTGAATTAAAACCATAATATTTTAAAACTACACTTTAAAAAAATATATACTAAACTAAATCTAAAAACGGCCCCCGCGGCATGGTAGCAAAGATGCTGGCAGCATTACCCCGCTGGATCGCGAGGCTGATCTGTTGAGCGAGGTAGCTGCCAGCTCTTGGGTCACCTGTGGTATCTTTGAGTCTCTTTGAAATTCATTTAAAGAGACTCAAAGCACTAGAGCCCCACGGACCCAGGGTCTCAACCCAGGATAAAATTATAGTCAGCGCCGAGACCACTGTATTTTCCTAATCAAATTAAATTCAAATTACATCGAAAATAAGTATGTTTTAGGCAAAGCGATGAAAATCTTTAACATATTTTTAGAGCAACCATTTTCTAAGGAGAAACTGTTCAACGTTCTTCTAAAACTTTCATCAAATAACCCTTTACAAACTAATAAGTAAACCTTTAGTTCAAAGCAAGAATCAACTTAGGAATTCCGGAATTTCTTCGGAATTGCTAACTAAAGATCTAAATCTATACAGGGTGGGAATGAGTATACCGAAAGACTTTACAAATGCATTTTTGATGTCAAAAGAAGTAAACAATATTATGAGACATGTCATTATCGGACAAAAATTTTTTGAATTCATTTTTGTGATTTTTTGAATTTTTTTATACATGACCAGTAATAAATTGTAGGGAAAGATTTTTTTTAATGATTTTATAATTTTTTTTAATGATTTTATATTTTTTTTGTCATTTTCTCTAACTTTCGTCAGTGAGTTTGTCAAGATGAAAACTGTAAGTGTAAGAATTTTAATCGTGCAGGCCTTTATCAGTGACTTACGATGAATACAGGGTGTTTGGTTAGCGGTGTCGGAGCTTTTAAGGGCTTAAACTACAGTCAATTTTATCGCTAAATTACCATAATTTTTTTTTTTGTGCCAACGATAATTAAATGGCGGCCATTTTGAAATTTCACACAAACGAATACGGACGCACGTGATATTTCTGGAATTATACGTTTGTTATCGGTCCTATCCCTGCAAAAAAAACTCTTTAAAGAGCTCATTAGATAAGCCAACTAATTAAGCTAATCATTTGACTCAACTATTTGAACAACAAGGCAAAAAAAAAATGTTTTAATTAAAAATAGTAAAAAATTCACCTTAATTTTTCAATGAATTTAATTTTGCATGAAAACTAGGTCGTTAAGATAGGTTTTTGGTGTTGTTATTTGTTAGTACAGAATGTTAGCTAAAACACAACACCATAATTACAGTTATACCTTAAGTACTTTAGGAATTACAAGTGCTCAAACATGCACTGGATGGATGGAAGGCGGCCACTTCACTAGTCAGTACACTGCTGACATTCATTTGTTTATGGATTTTGCATCGGTAACGCTAAATGCAGCTGTTTTGGTGTATGTTTGAGCACTTGTAATTCCTAAAGTACTTAAGGTGTAACTGTAATTATGGTGTTATTTTTTAGCTAACATACTGTACTAATAAATAACAACACCAAAAACCTATCTTAACGACCTAGTTTTCATGCAAAATTAAATTAATTGAAAAAATAAGGTGAATTTTTTACTATTTTAAATTAAAAAAAATTTTTTTAGCCTTGTCGTTCAAATAGTTGAGTCAAATGATTAGCTTAATTAGTTTGCTTCTCTAATGAGCTCTCTAACGAGATTTTTTTTGCAGAGATAAGACCGATAACAAACGTATAATTCCAGAAATATCACATGCGCCCGTATTCGTCTGTTTGAAATTTTAAAATGGCCGCCATTTAATTATCGTTGGCACAAAAAAATATTGTATTGTAATTTATCGATAAAATTGATTGTTGTTTAAGCCCTTAAAAGCTCCGACACCGCTAACCAAACACCCTGTATAGTTTATTGAAAAACATGTCAGTATCTCTTAAACTAAGCCGAATCCAGAAAAGTACATAATATATGGCATTATAGTCTCAAAATGTGGTCAGGAAAATACCTTTCAAGTTTGTCGGGTTACTCACTAACCACCCTGTATACAAAGTTGCGAGTAAGTTTTACCCTTTTTCTTTCAAAGTGGATTGACCCGTGAACTTGGGACAACATGTCATTTTCAAACTTGCAAAACTTTGGATTGAAGGAAAAGTTTTCAAATGTTTGGGAAAGGTTAAAATAATTTGCGACGATTTGGTATAGTTCGAACAGGCAAAATGGAGGGTCCTTCTCTCAAAGAATTTGAGAAAGAGAAGCGATAGATTATAAATATTAGATGTAGATAGAATTTTTATATAGAATAGGTAGAATACGAGTAAGGTAGAATTTTGGATCATGACGTAAATTCATGATAAGCACACAACATGCTGGCACACGATTGCAAAATTCTGAGATGAGGCCATTTCGTTGCATCCACTTTTAATTTGTATTTTCCGTCATTTCTGCGTATTGTGCTTTTTGTGTTTGTTTCGAATAAAAATATTTCTATTTAAGCAACGAGCTATTAAAAAGATACTTCCTGTTTCCTTAGAGCTAGTCAAAAATCAGTCAGTCACAAGTCGGTCAAATATGATCACATGATTTTTGAACAAGGCCTAAGAAAACAGGAATCTTCTTGATATCTCATTGCTTATCATGAATTCATGAATACCGCCACGTCCGCCACTATCCAAAATACTAAACGAGCTCTTGCGATATTTTACAGTTTTGATCTTAAAAAGGTATTTAGATCAAAACTGTTTAATAAAATAAAACTATTAAATATTGTTTTTATAAATATCCAAATACACATTTTGTATTCACACTATTGACAATACTTTTCTACTGTCAAGTGGCAATTTTTTTTTATGTACAGTCAAAAGCATTAATATATAAACACTTCTCCATACTGATCCCTTACAAATGTGTCTATATATATGCACTCGACTGTACCTTGACAACTTTACCTGCTGAACTTTCAGAAAACATTCAAGAAGAGGCATATTTCATGCGGCGATTGTACAGTCGACTACAAAGAAAAGTATGCACTTGTTCACATTACAATGAAGTAAAGTGAGTATTCCTGCATGGTGACGGCCTTAAGTATACATTTGTCACCACCCCAACTTTTCCTGTGAATGTCGTAAGAGTCGACTAAAAAACTGAATTGTCATTGTCCATATTGTGAAGTTCGAAATCTGCAAATTTTGAAGATTTATGTCTAATGATTAGGGTTGGGATTTTGGTGGCATTTATTGAACAGACAACGGTGGAGTCGATTTTACAAAGATTTTTTTCTTGAATAAATGATTAAATTATAAAATAATAACGAAATAGTGTTAAGTTCATTATCAATGAATTTAAAGAAAAAACAGTAATTTTATTTTCGAGTACCTAGAAAAATATACATTTTCAATAAAAAGTTGGTGTTTGAGAAAATGTATTGATTTGATTTTCAAGATTTTTTTTTTGTTTTTCCGAAGGCCATAAATATTATAAAATACTCATAAGCAATTACCTATCATAAATATTGGATGAACTTCACTAACTATGAAGTATAATAGGTAGGTCGTAAGTCAGATATTAAACGTGAAATTATTTAATACTTCAAATAAATAAATAAATAAATATCTTGGGACATCTTACACAAATCAACCTAGTCCCACGGTAAGCTCAATTAAGGCTTGTGTTGTGGGTACCAGGCGACGATATATATAATAAATAGATACGTATAGATACTTAGATACATACACAGCCATGACCAAGGAACAAACATTTGTGATAAATAAATACACAAAGAATGCCCTCGCCGGGATTCGAACCCGGAACCTCCAGCTTCGTAGGCAGGGTCACTACCAACTAGGCTACAGAGGCTGACATGGGCGCTACCATAGTATAAAGAGTTTATTTTTTTATTATTTTTTGATTCATTAATTATTCAATCAATCATAAAAAAATTAATCAACGACTCCACCGTTCTCTATTCGCCTAATGCCACCAAATTTCCTAACCCTACTAATGATCTTTAGAGTGACAGAGACAAATACTCGAATTTTGATTATTGTAAAATCTCACTTTTACTGGCGTCACCGCCCACCGTAGGCTACAGCTACGGTTTACTAATATCCAAGGTATTGGTAGCAATCAAGCACATGGACTGAATACGGCATTATAAAAAAAAAAAAAACATTTTTACATCGTAAATAGACTACTTTTTATTTTTCGAAGTTCGTAACAATTGTCACAAGGTTTATCAGGATTTTTCGTTAATTCTTGACATGAGGTTCGGCCTGAGTCGGAATTTCGCTACAATTGTTTTGTTTCTTCAGACAATTGAAATGTTACTCCGCAAAGAAGTAGCTAATAGCTCCTGATTTATGAAAATTTTTGCAAACCTTTTATATTGGTCGCAAACAAACAAAGCCGTGTGGTGACGGCAGTAAGAATACATTAGTCACCACCCCAACTCCTCCTGCGGGTGTCGTAAGAGTCGACTAAGGGATTGAAGTGTCACTGACCACTATTTGATAAAAGATTGATAATGGGCAGCAGCGTCATCATAGTGGACACATTACTGCGATCGCAAATCCGCTTGCCTAGCATGGCGATTATGGGCATTTACCTCCTAATGCGTTTATCACATCATCAGCCTATGATAGTCCACTGCTGGACGTCGGCCTCTCCTATTAAGCGTATGAAGAGGTATTGACGCATTAGGAGGTAAATGCCCATAATTGCCACGCTGGGCAAGCGGATTTGTGATCGCAGTAAAGTGTCCACTATGAGGACGCTCGGCTGCCGCCCATCATCAATCTTTTATCAAATAATGGTCAGTGACACTTCAATCCCTTAGTCGACTCTTACGACATCCGCAGGAGGAGTTGGAAATAAAAAAGGAACGTTTCATTGTAATTTTAATTTGAGAATTGCACAACTAGGGGCCAGGTAAGTTCCACTCTCTCTCTCTTACGAAGGTGAAAAAGGGGATACATATCGTTGAAGTCAACTGTACCGTACAAATACAAGCGGAAAACATATAAACATTTAGTTAAACTTTGTTGTAACTTTCCGTGAATTGTGTTTGAAATAATTTTGTTTGTTTGCGGCTTGTCGACTTGGTTCGTTTAATGTTTAATTGAAAGTCGGGTTTGTAGAACGTAATTAATTTGGTTGTAATGTTAATGTTGGACATGACATGGTTAATTCATCATCATCATTATAATCGGCCAATTGACGTCCACTGCTGGACATAGGCCTCCCCCAGAGAGTTCCACAAAGATCGGTCGTGAGCTGTCCGCATCCATTGGATACCCACAACCTTTACCAGGTCGTCGCTCCATCTTGTGGGGGGCCTTCCCACGCTGCGCCGTCCAGTGCGTGGTCGCCACTCAAGAACACGCCGACCCCACCGATCATCGGTCCTCCAGGCAATATGGCCAGCCCACTGCCAACCTGGCGATTTCAGCCATAAGACGTCTGCAGCTGAACATAAGCCTCCCCTTTGGACCTGCACGTACCTACACCGGTTGGTAGCGACTTTCATTCAGCGTCTCCTGGCTATCTTTATAAGATCGTCTGTCCATCTTGTGGGTGGACGTCCTACACTGCGTTTGCCAAGCCATGGTCTTCACTCGAGCACTTTTCGACCCTATCTCTTTTTAAGCTTGCAATGTGGTCCCTATTGCCACTTCTGCTTGCTAAACCGGAGGACTATATCGGTGACTTTTGTTTTCGTCTACGGATCTCCTCATTCCTAATGGTTTTTAACAGAGTTCAAAAAAATGAGGAGGTTCTCAATTCGACTGATTGTTTTGTGTATGTTACCCGATATCTCCGAGAATCGTGAACAGCAAGTTGGCAGCAAGTTGGGGTCTTGATTTATTTGTAAGGTACGGTGGTTTAAGATGGAACGGTGTTTTTAATGGGGTAAGACAAAAAGCTACCTGTATACGCTATGCCAGTAGGACGACTTTTTGCCGTACCCCATTCAAAAAACCCTTCTATCTTACCCTACCTTAGCTTACTTTACTAAACTATTTATGATGATTCCGAGTCCGAGCTATATATTAGTATATTTTCATTTCGCATCTGTGGCATCCTTTAGCTACATTACCCAAAGCGGGCCTTATCTTCAGGATAAACTCGTATCGGCGCGTTTAAGCGTCGTTTGCAGCAGTCTAGGATTCTGAATAAAATATTCTAGTTTTAGGGTACGTGAATACGAATATCCGCAAATAAACGACAATGGAGGCACTTAACGGAAAATATACTATGAAAGAATCTCAAAACCTGTAAAGTAAAATATGTTTCTCAAACATGCAATGAAATATTGTCTTTGCGTTCCTTGAAATAGACTCTGAATTATCGCTTTTAGGCGCAGTAAATCACTGGGATAGAAATGGAATTACATAACACTTTTCAGGCTTCGGCCTGCAAAGTAACTTTTTTTTTTAATTTTGACAACATTGTCATTTTTTTTTCATCACTTCTGTTCGGTAAGTGCGCCAATACACCCTAGTAGGCTGTCAAGGATTTTCATACAAAATTACGTCGATTTCTTTCATACAAATGATAAATTTAAGTCATCCTCGATTCAGACCATATTAGAGTAGTTTTGTGAAACTATATTGTTTTATTTACTTTTTTTGCCTCACAGGTGTGATGAAAAACATTGTGTGTGCCACGAGCGGTACAAGAATTATGAACTCGTGTGAAGTAAAGCCCGCGCCTTCGGCTTGGGCTTTACTTTCACACACGTTCACATATTCTTATTTACCGCCTTAATACACAATGTACTATTGTATTTCTTTGTATTTGAGAAAAGCACTATACATGCCTCGGCGTGAAAACGGAAGCCCGGCCTCGTTACCTATCCGGCCTCGCTCGCACACTCGCTCGTCCATATATACCAACATGGCCGGAAATCCCCATTTTCCCGGCCTCTGATGTAATGTACTATTTAAGTGTGTGTGACCTGAAATAAAACAACGATTTTTTAGGAAATACAGTCAACAGGCCAACTGTCCGCACTGTTTTTTTAATTGTCTTGACTGTCTTTGAATTCCCATTTGTCATTCTTCAGCATACGTTTCTGTTTTTGGTGAGCAAACCTTGCAATGTAGCAAAGTTTACTCGCTATAATTATTTAAATAAAGCACGCCAAGCGTAAAGTGCGGTTTGCAGAGGGTTCCCCGAAGACGTATCACGTTGCGAAGACAAGCTTAATCAACTGTCTCTTACTATCAGTCCACATTTAGCGTAGTCACTTGTACCTAGTACCCTAGTAGTCACATTTTAGGGTTCCGTAGTAAATTAGTAACACTTATAGTTTCACCATGTCCACTTAGTAGGTACACGTTAGTACTAGGAATTCGCAATTGGTACGAGTACCTATACCTCGTAATCAAGCCGAACAAAGTGGTAGAAAAATATATTAAAAACAATTCGGGTACCTCCCGTTTATATAAAGTGGGGTGTTTTTTTTTATTTTGCTGTAAGTACCTATTCCATTGTGTGGAGTATTGTTGAATAGGTCGTTTAAAAATAATAAGGGTCCCAAAAGAAGGTTTTTTTCTGAAGTCAATATTTTGGAGAAAACCGCTCCAGGAGAAAAAAACTATTTCCCCCACCTCTAACTTTTGATCTATGGGTCGAAAAATATCATGAATAGTGAAATATACCGTATGAAATACATAAAACTGTTTCGAACAGAATTGGCCCAGCCGTTTTTGAATACCTACCCGTCACTGAACCCTTCACTGAACATGGCCTGACATGCTCTTAGCCGGTTTTTTCGGTGTATTTTGCAAAATACAATACCTAGTTCTCTATTAACTAATATTGCTACGCTTTGTTCAGTGATTTTCCTCTTTTCCGCGATAAATATACGTATAAATTTAACCCAAAGCGGTCATAAAAAACTACGCAATCGCCCCGTATTCAGCGTATACAAATATTTCAGACAAAAAGAATGGGGCGGGGCGCGGAGATTTACAATGACCAAATATACCGGCTCTTAAAACACCGCCTGACTATAGTAGTGATGTGAACATTATTTTTTTACGTTTACCACTTTATTTTTATGTGACGAAGGTAGACAACTGCAGTGTTTTTCACTAAGAAAACCGCCTTGCTGTCAGCGCTGTGTCAGCGTTGCGGCAGCGTCGAGCCTAAAAATGGTATTCACTAATATACTTTACAATGACACTAGTGATCAGCGACGAATGCGGCGTGAGCTGGAACTACACTGCTGCGTCGAGAGTTTGACGTTTAATGACTTTGTATTCTCTAACGAAAAACAGCGACGAACTCGCCCACAACCTCGCACACAGCCTCGATTCCTAATGTCAAATAAAACAGCTAGGATTTTAGACAAGGCTGTCTCGACGTCGAGCTCGTTGACGAATGCAGCGTCGAATGTGTGAATAAGAGAATAGCATAGCTGCAGTGTTATTCACTAAGGAAACCGCCTTGCTGTCAGCGCTGTGTCAGTGCTGCGGCAGCGTCGAGCCTAAAAATGATATTCACTAATGTACTTTAAACGACACTAGTGCTCGGCGACGAATGCGGCGTGAGCTGGAACTACATTGCGTCGAAAGTTTGACGTTTAATGTATGAACTTCGTATTCTCTAACGAAAAACAGCGCTTAACTCGCCCACAAGCTCGCTCACAGCCTCGATTCCTAATGTCAAATCAAACAGCTAGGATTTTAGACAAGGCTGTCTCGACATCGAGATCGTTGACGAACGCAGCGTCGAATGTGTCAATAAGAGAATAGCATAGCTGAGCTCTCAGCCCACCTGATGGAAAGCGGAAACTTATTCTCATGGACATAGTGACCAAAACATCGCCTATGCGCTGCCTACCCTGAGGACTTACATGGATTGCCTCTATGCCAGTAATTACACCGGCTATCTTACTCCCAAACCAGAACACAGCAGTACTAACTATTTAGCGGCAGGTTAACGGGTAAGACGGCGGTGGTAGCTATCCGGGCGGACCCTGCACGAGGTCGTACAACCAGCAAAATTATGATTATTTTCGAAGTCTCATAGTTATGAAACTTCGAAAATAGGTAGTGTTAAACTCGACGCACTTTTGCTATTTATTTAAATATAATATGATATCACGTTAAGAGTTACATTTAACTCTTATCATTATAAGCACCAAAAGCGAATTTATTATTTTAAATCGTGTACGATACGCGATAAGTAATTAATGTATGAGAATGACAGAATCGAATGAAAAATCACGTAGCCATTTCTATACATATTATGTTCACGTGACTAATCGCTTATCGTTTACGATTGCAAAATGGCATCTTGGCTAGGCCTGTCATAACTTACAAATCGAAATATTTGTGTCGAACATTCTCGAAGTCCCATCACTAGAGTTGGCAACGCGCCGCGAAATCCCGCGAACAGTGAGCTTATCCCGCTACGGATCGGATCTACCAGAAAATACGGCATTGAAAGACAGCAGATTTGTACGAAATGTATGTTCGAATTGAAGATAATATTAACCTTCGTACTAATAAGGGGTGATTTGTGCGGTCATAGACAACGGACTCAACGACTTTCCTTCGGATAAATAAACAAAAAACCGGCCAAGAGCATGTCATGCCATGCTCAGTATAGGGTTCCGTAGTTATTCAAAAACGGCTTGGTCGAAAATGTTCGAAATAGTTTTATTTTAAAGTATTCTATAAGAGGATCCCTATTCAAGATTTTTTGTTTTTTTTTTGATTAAAGTTTTTTTTTTGGAAAAAAATCAGCTCCAATTCACCAGGGAGAGGTACCCGAAAAACATTTTTTTCTAGTTATTATTCTACCACTTTGTAGGCATGATTAATATGTATAGGTAGTACTAAATTGCAGATTTATACTACTAACCGCCGCAGTATAGCTCAGTGACTGAGCTATGCTGCGGACAGACGGACATGGCGAAACTATAAGGGTTCCTTGTTCACTACGGAACCCTAAAAAGAGAGTCAAAGACCGTGTCCGAACCCTGGGGAATCTCACGTTCCTGCTAGAAACATATAATGACACTTTCATTGATATTTGATATACTTAAATTAATGTTTACTTAGCGCGGAACATAGTGTTGCAAGTTGTGTCAGCTGTCTAAGCCGTACTGATCGGTGATCGGCCGCCTGAGACTCCATGTTTATGTTAGAAGATTGACAGTTTCGTTCGAATTTTTTCTACACATGCCAACTTGCTATGCTGCTTTGACATTTCGCGGTAGATGTCCTCAAGCGAGGAACGGGGGATCCAGGAGGATATATCTACGTATAATAATCAGACTCCAAATTTACACCTCTGTCAACACCGTAAAACAAGCACTGAACGTGAAATCGCACTATAAAACGGTAGTAATAATAACTATATTTGTCGAATAACATTTACGGTCAGCCATTGCAGTGAACCGCCAATTATACGTCCCTAGTGAGAAATGTGGTGTTTTGTATTCATGGTGCTACGCCGTTCGGTCGTTTTTTCATTGAAGTCGGAAGATTTAAACGTGCCACGTTGGCTTTTAACTGTTGATTTGTACTTTTGTACACATTTATTCAGATTTAAGAGCTTGTGTGTGGTAAAAAGATGAGTAGTAGAATCAGATAAAGAACGTAATTTTATGAATATAGTAGCTAATGGCCATGAAGCGGTAACCGAGGCCTATCAACGCTTGTTAATGACATTCATATTCATAATAGTGTTATACAGTGTGTTAACATGATGCAGGCTTTTATTTGAACCGAGGATTGAAATGCAGATTCTTAGCCAAACCATGTGCATTATTTGTTTAAAAATCCTAATTTTAAAAGTAATTATCTTTCTAAGAAAACTTAATTGAGAAGCAATGTACTTCAAAATAAATCGTTAATTGGCACTTGACAATGACAGATCGCAGCTACTCGCAACGTTTAACAACTAAGCAGTACACGCGTTACATTGATCGTTCGAACGAAATAAAAATAATTGCACAGTTAATTTAAATATTTGTCAACTCTTAATACTTGAAAACGATTGCCAGTAATGCGTATTATTACCCATTTTCGTAAAAGCCTGGGTCATGGTAACACACTGTATATTACATGTCAAAGTTCAAATTATAAGATCTCAAAAAAACATTGATAATAAAATATTTTTGACATTCTGACTAGGTTATGAAATGTATTATCTCTTCATAATTATATGTATGTATGTATGTATAAGCTTTATTGTACATTAGAACAGAAATACAGGAAACACAGACAAAAACAATTTGATACAACGAAGGCGCACTTATCCCTTTCAGGGATCTCTTCCAGTTAACCTTTGAGGAAATGAGAAATGAACAAGGAACGGTGAAAGACAAATATAAAATGTACATTTACTAACTTAAATTTAGAAGAAATTTTGATTTTTATTTACCTATGGAAAGAAATATGACGAGCAATCAATGGACTTAAATAAAAACCAGATTTCAAAAAATTAAACCGACTTCAACTAATTTCTCCAAGTTACTATCATCATCCCGAGCCAACGGGACCATCCCGTCAAATGAAAAAAAAAAATCAGTTCACGATTTTCGGAGATGTAATTTAAAAAAAAACAAACGAATTGAGATTCCTTTTTTGAATACAGTTACAAAATATTAATGTGCGCAACCCGCAACATATGTGAAATACAAATTTGGTATAAAATATTTTGAATTTACGCCAAGCATTGAAACACATTAAGTCCCAAATATTTTTCTCACGCGTAATAAAGAAGCATAATCAATCAAAAAAACCATAGCACGCCACGCATAATGCGGCTAAAGTCCATAAAAGTCATAATCTTTTAGCCATTCGTCGTAAACAGAATGCATTATAAACATATAAACCCATATGATTCAAATTGTAATTTATAACCGGTTTTATTATCACTCAAATTTCCTTACGGATACGCGAGGGAATGATATTATGAGAACTTGGAGGTTGTACATTATCTTCAAGATGTGTTGTGGTGTGAGAGAAAAGACTAGAGCGGGTAAGCAACTTATTACAGTTCGGGAAATACTATCTGACCTGTTATCTTATTTATGACCTTTTGTTTTGCGTAAATACTTACTAGACAATTAGCAGTCAAGCATTTTTTCTATTGTTAATGACACAAAACGAAAGGTCATAAGTAAGATAACAGTCGGTCAAATAATATTTCCCGAATGTTCCCAATGTTGAGTAAGAGTGAGCAGTTTTAGTTCAATTAGTTTTATGTCAATAAATTTTAAATAAATAATATCAGCAATAATCATAATGTAACTATCAGGCCTTACTGAAAAGCGTTGCGGAGTGTGTCTCACAGTGCAGTACGTGACAACAAGCTGAGTGAGGATGCTTTGGCACAACTTTGATACTGTAGTTTTTAATATAATTTTAAGTTATGTTTTGTGCTAATACATATTTTATTTAATTTCATTTAATTTTAATACTAATTTGACATTACACAGTTTTGTTACTTGTCTTGTGACAACTTTCCATGTACAGGAAGTTAACGTTACCGATACTTAATTTTATGTGAAAAAAAAAGCTCGACGCAGCGGCTACTTTAAAAGGAAGTATTAAAATATTAGAATTCCTGTAAAACCTTTACGTTTAGACATGCTCGACGACCATACCAGCTGCATATACATATACACACAAGTGTACACCCTAACAACTCATACATGTCCCAAATAAAAAAATATGACAGTATTAGTCTTACATTCGAATGACAAGTTTTAGTAGCGCTAAACAAGTAAAAAAGTAACTTTCTCATAAAATGTTTGAGTCATTTACTTACTATTGAGTACGAAAATAACTTGAATAATTTAGTTTTACCGCAAGAACTAGTAAGTCTACGACATATACAAATAAACAACAATCTACAAAGGTATACTCATAGCGCTATACAGGGTGGAACGGAATGACAGCCTTTCCCGCTACCGACCGAGTCTAACAACCATTACGATGAACTTTCAGTATGGGACCAACATCGAAAACGTACATAGAAAATTGACTTTTCCATACTATTGAGCTCTAACTAATCAGTCACTTTGTATGAGGTGTTCATTTTTTTAAAAGATATTTCGATGTTGGTACTATACTGAAAATTCATCGTAATGGTTGGTAGACTCGGTCGGTAGCGGGAAAGATCGTCGTTCCGTTCCACCTTGTATAGTAATTTGAAGTAATTTCTACATTATATGGTAGATATGTCTCATTGATATTGTAAATCAGTCCCACCGATGTCATCTTTCTTATATACTTATAGGCTATGATGACTTATAGGACTTATTAGACTTATAGGCTGATGATGATGATGATGTGATGTCATCTTTCTACATCCATGACCAAAACGCTCGACCCCATCCCTTAAACCACACCCAAACCGTCATAAAAGGGGTGAGCAGTGAAAAAGACATCTCAAGATTCCGCCCTACGTGCGAAGTATGATCACACATGAGGTGATTACCGTTTACGGCGGTTTTACGACCCGAACCCACTGGTTAATACAGGCTCATCGGATTTTAATGGGAACTAACAGATTGGAGGCCTTGGCAGGGAAATGATGACAAATTCTTACGTGATTTTTGGAATGTGAAATTTATTTTGTTGCTCGGAAGTTGAACGGCACGAGTAACCCCTTTATTCATAAAGGTCTCATAACTTTGCAAGCCATAATAGTGCAATACTGCGTATCTAACACATGTCAATAAGATTCTTATTTCAAACATACTTCTATGGAATCTAATCTTTATCTGCATATTGTGTTAGTTACGCGGTATTATTCATCATTGCACTATCCCCGATGATAATTATGTCGTTTCGAACTTCATTGTTTTCGCACTTGTATCGTTCGACATTTTGCAGTACAGATGGCCCGAAATATCGATGTCGTACGATACCCGTGCGAAAACGAAATTTATTCGTATTATCAAACCGCGATTAGAAAGGGATTTGAAAGTACTGTTGACAGGACAGTGTATAAGTCAATCTAGGATATATTCATAGTTAAATCAATACAGTTGTAGTTTAAGTTCAGAGACTTACAGACAATAGATTAATTAATGACTCGCGACATCTATAAACAACTCTTTTCTTGATAAATATCACGTAAATTTTTGTGTCAACAGTACTTTCGAATCCCTTTCTGATTCCGGTTTGATAATAACTCGTGTCGATTTAAGCACTCCTTTCGGTCGTGCTTTAATTTATCTCCACTCGTTTCAAACTTCATTTTTTTTGCACCTGTATCGTAATGTACTATTGTAGGGTCGACGCGAACAGAAGAATGTTCAAAAATATTTCGTTTACAAAATGTCGGCCTTTAATCTATTTTTTTTGTATTTACCTGTTTTGCGGCTTTAATTAAAACGCCATTTACTCGAAACACCCCTTACCTGAAACAGACAAGCATTATTTTACTCATAAATCGTGTATAGAGTTCCCTACAGGGTGATTTTTCGTCCATCGCCGCTGTTACCGGTAACGGCTTTTGGGATGGGAATTACTTTAGGTCCTTCTCTCGTGAGGCGATTTTCAAGCGATTTACGTTTCATACCTGTATCAACAAAATATGCGTCGCTCGTGATTTGCCATCATATAAATACACTATATTTTTGTCAGTATTGCCAAAATGGGATAAAATTGTACATTGTGCATCAAGGGTGGTCAATAAGAAATTCTAAACAAGTGTGAAAGTAAGACACAAGCCGAAGTCACGGGTTTTTTCACACGAGTTCATAATTCTTGTACCGTCCGTGTAATACACAATGTTTTTAATCACACCTATGAGAAAAAAAGGATACAAAAAAACAGCAACAACAACACTACTTTAAAATGGTCTAAATCATTTCTAAAATTACTACTAGTATTACTTACTACTGAAATAATTAAATTAGGCATCAACTAATGTCGGCCATGTGGGTGACGGCAGTAAAAGTACCCCTACAAGTGTCACTAACCATTCTTGATAGAAGATTGATCTTGGGCAGCAGCGTCATCAAGTCATCATAGTGGACACATTACTGCGATCGCCAATCCGCTTGCTAAGCGAGGCGATTATGGGCATTTACCTCCTAATGCGTCTATACGCATAGTTAATAAATAGGAGAAGACTACGTCCAGCAGTGGACTGAGATAAGCTAGTTAATGATGTGATGTGAGGTAGCAGGCAATCTCATCGATCATCATCATGTCAGCCGAAAAACGTCCACTGCTGAACATAGGCCTCCCCCAAAGATTGTCAAAATGACCGGTCCTGTGCCACCCGTATCCAGCGGACTCCTGCGACAGGCAACCTAATGTAATACAAAACCAGAGCTATTCGTAAAATTGCGTGCCTTTTAAAACCCTGTCTAGCTCCCCTCTCTAATCGCCCCAATTTAATATCTCAAGTAGCCACGCCGCTGGAATCCTCTTACAGCGAAGAAAACCGATGTCTGTTACATCTTAAATGCAAACGATAAGCTGACTTAAGTCGCTCGTTAGGCCAGTCAATGAAGGTATTGCTGTAAAGTGAATTCCTTGTCAGCGGTTTTAGAACCAACTGAAGGCCGAGGAAATTGTTTTGGAAGAAATCAAAAAACTTAAATTTTAGTGGTATTTCTAGCTATTCAACTAGCTTGCTACTGACGATGTCGCATTGATCGTTAGATCATCAATGTAAGATGTAGAAAGGTGCATACAGATCAAACGAACATTCGCTATTCTAACCCCCCACTCTACGAAATTCGATCGTTACACAAAACATGATTGGTTGATTTCGTAGAGCGGGGGATAGAACAGCGAATGCTCTTTTGGTCTGAATGCACCTTTACAACTTCTATTCTGATAGTCAATAAAAAAATGATAATAGACATGTCAACAATAATTCAGTCAAATTCAATTGTAGCTCCCATATAAGGAGTGTAAAAAATTTTTTTATAATAAATACAAGTTTCCTTTTTAACAAAATATCTAATTTGTTGTTTTTCTGCTAAATAAGTTTCTGCGCCCATCAATCAGCTTTTTACTTACACAGGATTTGACGTATCTATTCGATTAAGTAAGATAAGAATCAACATAAGTAAACTAAGAGATTCCCTATGCCCGTCGGTTTTTCTGTCTGTCTATACACGCCTTAGCTCAATGACTGAATGAATTACACACAAAAATAACAAACCTTTTTCATTCCAATTCCATGTTAATATTCACCCATTACCGTAACACAAAGAGTTAATATCGCAAATGGCATAAATGTCAAATAACCTCTCCCATTGGAGTAATTTCACCCTCGGTGTCCAGCCTTCTACGGGGGCCATAAATTAAATCCAGTCTGATATATTTACTCGCGGACTTTTTCAGTGTAAATGGGCCCTTACCAGCTATGTCGGTTTATTGTTATACTATTTAATAGTACATTGTGCATCAAGGGAGGTACGGAAGTACTAACGAGAGTGTTAGAAGCCCCACGCCGTAGGCGGAGGGCTTTTATTGACTCGAGTTAGTATTCCGCTTACCGACCGTGATGCATAAAATGTTTTTCATCACACTTGTCGACAAAAAAATAAGTTTTAAGACAAAATATTATGAAATGACGTACTGATATTTCTATTACTCCCGCTACACATGCAAGCAATGACGCACTTAGAAAGCAAGTGTGATGATAAATTGTTTATGTGTATTTTCTTTTTCAAGCTTCATTAATAGACCCTTACGAAGCTGGAGGCTCTGGAGTAGAAATCTCGGGCTTTATTGGCATTTATTTGCGTGTTTATCAGAAATATTTGTTTTTAGGTCATGGTTGTTTTCAGTAGAAACGTAATTACATACAATATTACAGTCGCTTCGTATCAACAATCCAAGCCTTACTGCTACTAGTCTTTATTGCACCACTTTGTTGGCATGATTAATATGTATACCTGTACCAAATTGCAGATTTCTAGCATCAACGGCCACTGAGCTATGCTGCGGACAGACGGACAGACGGACAGATGGACAGACGGACATAGCGAAACTATAAAGGTTCCATTTTTGCCATTTTGGCTACGGAACCCCAAAAACAGTCGAATCGAGAACCTCTTTTTTGAAGTTGGATAAGAAATATTCATCAAGTCCTAAAGACTCAACCATAAGACGAAAATAGCTAGTTACTTCACATTCCCTACAGGCAAAAATTCCTTTGTCCGGAGCCACATTGTCCGGGCATGAAGTATGAACATCTTCTGAACAAATTGGAAGGCAAATTTTGATTAATAGCGTGGAAAGAAACTGTCGGTATTTCATGTGCAGGGACAATTTTTGTTTGTGGACCATTTGTGGTATTTACCTACAAAAAATTCTTTTTATTTTGTCCATTTTGAAAAATTTGGGTTATTTAATACTCAGAATCATGAGCTCTTTCGATAAATGCATCATGGGTTTTTTCTTTTCCATACACGTTGTATGGCGGTAACAAAGGAGGTTTTGCTGGTGGTAGGACCTCGTGCAGGGTCCGCCCGGATAGCTACCACCGTCTTACTCGTTAACCTGCCGCGAAATAGTACTGTGTTCCGCTTTGGGGGTAAAATAGCCGGTGTAATTATTGGCATAGATAGAGGCAATCTATCGAAGCCCTCAGGGTAGACGATTAGAGGCAATCTATCGAAGCCCTCAGGGTAGACGATTTTTTGGTCACTATGTCCATGGGCATTGGCAGCAGCGTCATCATAGTGGACACATTACTGCGATCGCTAATCCGCTTGCCTAGCGTGGCGATTATGGGCATTTACCTCCTAATGCGTTTATACGCATAGGTAATAGGAGAGGCCTATGTCCAGCAGTGGACTATCATCGGCTGATGATGATGATGATGTCCATAGGCCTCAGTTCCCCTTTTCCATCAGGTGGGTTGAGAGCTCAGTTGTCTACTTTCATCACATAAAAAAGGAGGAAATCCGGAAAATGTAAGAAAATTTTGGAACATTTTTTTCCTTTAAGGATCTTATGATTCTGAGTTGAAATTTACCCATAAATTCAAAATGATGAAAATGGACTAAATAAAAAAAACAACTCTCAAATCATTCATGTCTACTTTCGTCTTAGGGAGTAAATGTATGGAAAGACATAAAAGTTTATGTACCTACAATTATATTTTTTTCTATCACATAAAATTGTACTTTCATAGTGGCATTATTAGGTATACATATAATAACGTAAGACTCGGTGAAAGACAAAACTAGAGCGTACCTTGAACTGCGTATTATGTTACTAACTACAACTCATTAAATTCCTCAAGCCAGTAACACCTCAGACTAAACTTGCAGAACTGAGCTTACGAGAACGAAACAATCTATTACAGCAAACAAAACTTTAGTTTAATCCACATCCTTGAAGATGGAAGAATATGAAACATATTCGTAATGGGGTGATTTTGATTTAGAAGCGAAGAGCTACTTGACAATTGAAGCGATGTGATCAATACCCTTATCGGTCTTTTTTTTTACCATATTTATTTTCAAAACTACAATTTAAATACATCGATTAAATCTAACTAATCTACTTAACCCCTCGTTTGTCACGAATATTTTTTTCTAATAGTTTCCTCGTTACTGATTAGTGCTTAGACATACGAAAAGTTAACCTAACCTATATATAAGATTGGCCCTTGTGGTATTGTACCGAGGATACTGGCGGCATTTCCTCGCTGTACCGCAAACTGATCTATTTAGTTACCTCGACCAGACGTTTCGCGATCTTAGCAAACAGGATTATTCGACGTTTATGACATTATTTTTTCTTCCTAGTCGTGATTCTAAACAAAATTAATTCCATACAGCTGAAGTTTATAACATGCGTTTTTCTTCACAGTCATCAGTTCCACACAATCTTGTTTCTACCTAGTCGCGATTCTGCACAATATTATTACCACATAACAGACATTTTTCGCACGAGTTTTTCTTCACAGTCATGTGTGTGGTAATAATATTGTGCAGAATCGCGACTAGGTAGAGACAAGATTGTGTGGAACTGATGACTGTGAAGAAAAACACGTGCGAAAAATTTCTGTTGTGTGGCAACAATATTGTGCAGAATCGCGACTAGGTAGAAAAAAGATTGTGCGTAACTAATGACTGTGAAGAAAAACTCGTGCAAAAAATGTCTGTTGTGTGGTAATAATATTGTGCAGAATCACGACTAGGTAGAAAAACGATTGTGTGGAACTGATGACTGTGAAGAAAAACTCGTGCGAAAAATGTCTTTTGTGTGGTAATAATATTGTGCAGAATCGCGACTAGGTAGAAAAAAGATTGTGTGGAACTGATGACTGTGAAGAATAACTCGTGTTATAAACTTCAGCTGTGTGGAATTCATTTTGTTTAGAATCGTGACTAGGAAGAAAAAATAATAACATAAACTTCTGATGATCCAGCAAACAATTTGCGTGCGCTGGGGCCCCATGAACCTAAAGTTTCTACGCCAAACGGTACAAAATCGTAGTCTTTGCCGAGGCCCTTATATTTATTACCTAGCCAATACTTTGAATGAACCGCCTTTTGGTACAATCACCACCAGATATATCATAGCGTCTGGAGCGCTCAAAAATATCTGAACACGCCTTTATTGCCATAATGATTTTTGATCGCTCCGGACCCTACGATATAATTGATAGCAACGGTACTCTGCGCCTCTTGGCTTCTCAGTCATCATCTTCTGTGACCTCTTTTTGTGTCAGAAATGGCTTTGCGGCTTTCACAGTGGAGACCACAGAATTAGATTTGGATAGAAGAAACAAGTTCATTCATTTGTATGGCGGCCGAGCGTGTCAGATTTTGTACTGAAGTTGTTACTTGCCTATGATTTGAAATATGTCTCAGGCCCTTGAGTATTCATATTTTTTTGTGTTGTTGCAATTAATATTACTTAAGGAGGCATTATTAATGTTTTTATTCACTTCAACTTACAAAATTTGTCGCCCGAAAGCTGCAAGCTGCGATTAAAGACGGACAACTCAGTGGATTTCATTGAGTTCATTTGATACGCTAAGTAGATACGTTTGCTTGATCTATGGTATATATGACATCTGTGGTGCAGACTATGGCCGTGGGGTCCTGGCGCCTTCAAACTTGTCAATGAGTTGGGGAAAATGCTGACTGAGGCCTCGAATGACCGTTCTTACTACCATCATGTGTATTATATATTTAGAAATAAGTTATCCTTGAAAAAAATACAATAAATAATTTTAGCGATTCAAACTTCAAATACAAAGTCACGGAAAGAACAAACTTACCTTGACATTTACTCGTAGTATATAATTATGAATAATAACAAGTGTTAATAATAAGTAACACGACTAAAATTATTCCTCACTTACTAAAGAATAATTTTCCTCCTCGCCTTTGCTCATTGTTCTCTAAATTTCAACTACGGCAAGTAAATATTTCCGTAAACAGTTAGCAAATATAATTACGACTTCCCCTGGAAGGAACTCGTTAAAATCGTATCCCCCCCTTTCGCCACCAAAACTTTACGCCAACAATACAGAAACATCTCTGAGAAATTTCCTACACACAACACAATACATGAGCAAAACACTCCTAAAAAGTCCTAACATACATTCTCTGCCGTCGAAATTGAAGATATAAACACATATTATGTTAAAGTTGATATTACAAGAGTATAAGCACGTGAGATACAGTACAGCCGCCAATAAAAATAATTATGTGTACAATACGTGGTACTATTAAATAGGAACATGTACGTAACGCCTTGGCAATAGAATCGTGTTCACTTATTTATGACCACCTTGTTTGTATACATATGTACGATAAGGACTGTGTACAGTCACACAATTCCAAAACGTCTGAACTTCTATTGGGATTTTGTGATTTTGATACTTGGTTCGCTGTTTTAAGGTTGGAAATGTATGTATGAGATGTTAGGGATGATTGTTGTATTATTGCGTCGGATTTTGTATAACCTCGCGGAAGATGTACGCTTCAGGACCCAGAGGTTAAATGATAACGAAGTCAAGGGCAAAAGTCCAGAAACTTGAAGTCGAATGTACTTAGGAACAATCAAGTTTTGCATTAGTTTGTTGTGTTGATTTATTTTGAAGACTTTCTTAGAATTTGTTTTTTACTGTTGGGCGTAAAATGTTGTGCAGGGTTTAGAGAGGGGTTAGCCATGTTTTTTTTTATATCACTCGTAGCCATGATTACGTTCTCCTGGGTCACCCTTAACCCTTCGTCTGCCTTGTCCCGTATCAATCCCAGCACGTTTAGACTTTAATTTATACATTTCAAAGTCATTAATTAAAAACATTTTTTAAGAGCAGCATACGAAAGGTTTCAACACTTAAAATATACAAGACTTTTTTTTACAGTCATGTGGCCTTTTCCTGGTAGGTCAGCCACTAATTAATCATGTTAGTAGATATTACATGCAGCATAGGTACTTTTAGCAAACTATGCCACTTTTAACAGCAAAAAAAAACGTGACGTATGGGTCACGTATACGTCACCATAGTACGATCAAGAAAATGTTAGTATACATTTGTCAATAATTCACGAGTTTAATAACAACTGTATAATAAACAACCATCATGATTGTTCTAATCCTTTTCAATAATAAATTCTTTCGTAATTTTGACTATAGGTATTAGCACGTGTCTAAGCTTTCTGTCCTTAAATACTCGTCTGCTTGATAAAATTCTTACTTCTTGTACTTAATTATTATTATATGCTTCATAACCAAGTGAAAACTTGAAAAACACAATTTTATATAAATTATCATTTTATTCAATCAAAATTGCCCCGAAAGAAAGTTATTGTACTACTTAAAGCGACTAACCCTATTAAAGTTATCACGAAAACTGAAATCAGAACATTAGTACAAACTGTCACATAAAAACAATGTCAAGACACAGGCACGCACAACACCAATTACCCTAATCACAACACCTAAAGATAAATAAGCTTCCAGTGTAACAAATGTTGATTGCCGCGACACAATTGCTGCTTAGAATTACATGCTTAACCATAAATTATAACCTTTACTACAACAACGCAAGTACCAAGACTTGTAGACACACATACACCCTTTCGTAAGCACGTGTGTAATAGTCATTATGAGGATGTACTGTCTAAAAGCCATGCTCATATCGTTTGACACTTTCTCGAGTGTTTCATGTTTATTGAATTTCTTCAATTTGTGTTCAAAATGTGTGTTTCGGTTAATTTTGAGTAGGTGTTTCACAATTTGATACAATGACATCATGTTTTATATAATTTGTTCTTTTGGCGGTATTCTAAAATTACGAGTGAAATCAATATTATTATTCTGCCGTGCAATTCCTAAACCACAGTAACTGCCAATTTTCAGATTTTTGGTTTATTGGTGATCTAGCTATAATCAGCAAATTAAAACGCATAATCCCAATCGATCGGTTTTTAATTTGGAAAACTGGAACATGGAAACTCGAAACCCCAAAAGCAGTAAGTGACTAGTTTTTTCCTGCACAATGCAATATAAAGCGCAGTAAAATGGTCTACGGCTACGGTTTTTGGGCTGATACTGACTAAAACGCAGTACAGGTGTAGATTTTTATGATTTTTAGCATGTAAACTGATAGTATCTCGTTTATAAAGTAACTAATTAAAACACAGTATACAATTTTTATGCTAAAAGTGTTGTACTGCGTTTCCAGTTTCATAGATTAATAAGCATAATTACTACTTAAGACGCAGTATT
>JALPQI010013688.1:0-36111 GCA_025490895.1 Thaumatotibia leucotreta | reverse complement strand
GTTTTGTCTCTAAACCTTTTCCTCCGGATGAACGGGATAATCTCGAAAAACTGTCTAACTGGACGAGAACATATGCATCGGGGCTCGTATATATCAGTAGCGATATACTTTATAAAAATCGATATTTACAAATTATTTCTTTCGTTCATTATATCTACTGAACATTATACTAATCATTTTTATACAATGTGAGCGTATTTAATATGGACATTATATAATTCGTTCTTATATCTCGTATTTCTTACCCGTTTTCATTGAGTTTATATTACAGAAATAAGTCGAACTGCAGAAGATTATAATTTATACCGATTTATTTGATTATACTTTCAGGACTGAATGGCAATTGTAATGTCATTTCCGGTAAGCGTAATAACTTGAGCTAGCACTATTTGCAAAAAAAAACAGTATCCCGATGGCAATATTCGTTTGTTTATGACCAACCGAGGGAACTATAATTATTGTTTTCATGAGTATAATATAATAAATTTCAAATTCAAGTGTAAACTGCTATTACGGTAAATCAGATGTTTGTTATAGTGCTTGGTGTGATTTGTGTTTGAAAAATGCGAAGGGCTTCCAAATTCTTATTCAAATATATTTATTACGTTAATGGTTCCAGAAAAATCTATAAAATTTGTTATTTATTCGATTTAATTGAATATTTCTGATGCGATAAATCGTTCTCGGTTAGTCTCATTGTAAAGGAGAGTTGTGAATATTTTGAGTGATTGTCGGTCGCCATGTCCTTTGATGATTATGAACTTTTTCACAAATAATCAAGGAGCGGAATTTTCATAGCGAAAATCTAACTGTCAAAGTGATTGACTAAACTGACTGAGAGGACTGACTATTTTATCGACTTGTGGATGTTACGGAATAGCCCATTACTAACTTAACTTATTCCATAGCATTCGACCTCTTTTATAAGTAATTTACATTTTTGATATTAAAATACGTCATGTCAGGCGTAAACACCTTTATATTGACATCGCATGTGCTCACAAACTCTATCCCTTATGAAAACTTAAGTGACATAAATAGCATTTATGTGACGCTGTCATGAGTTATTTGAATTTCAAACTTCAAGCTACTTATTTAAGAGGTCAAATCCCATAGAATTATCTTTTAAGTTAGTAATAAGCTATTCCATAACATCGATAAGTCGATGAAATAGTTTAGTCAATCCCTTTGAGAGCTAGATTTTTGCTATGGAAATTCCGCTCCTAGCAAATAATGCAATAATACATTTTTTATTTGGGACAATGAAAAAAAAATAGTTTTTATATATTAATTGTGGCAATAAATAATTCTTATTCTATTTTTATTCTTAAAAAAGTTTTAAAGCTAAAGTCATTCCTAACTATGGATTTCCTTCTAAAATTATTCGCGTATAAAACATCCAACCATTAAGTGGTAAGTGCAATCTCAGATATCTGATAATCGGCATCTCAAAATCGCGCGCCAAAAACGTCCTTAGCGCCTATCGTTCGATTGGCTCTTACGTCATTTTAGTCTGAGTGTGTGCTCATGCAAGAATGTATTATGTAGCTATTGTGACGTTGGCGCTTACGTCTTTTTATGGTGTAGTCGAGTTGACATTATGAGTGATGGGATTCCGTGGAGGAAGATTTATTGTGGTGGCACGATTATGGCTCTGTGACTTCTGTGTTTGGTGTTGGGTTTCAGAGGTGTTGCTAATGCAAGTGACCAAGAATTTAGGAACCGTAAAACTACCCAACTATAGTCCAAAAGCTCCCAACTATGGTCCAAAACTAAGTCAAATATCTTCGATTTAGTGTAATTATTATATGATTGACGCAGTTGTTACACAAAGTCTCCTCATTAAAGATTTAAAAACATAGATAAAACCAAATTAAAAGATTTCTATTGATGTTTAATTACGAGTTGAACTTGTGGACCATGGTTGTATTAGTAGACTATAGTTGTATGGTTTTACGGAACTTTAAAACTACCCCACTATATAGTCTCATAAAGCCCAATGTGCATTACAATGCGCACTTCGCGTCATAGAATTCGAAGCTACAATAAAATCAATAACGTAGCATTTCATTTGTTTTGTTGATTTCGATAACAGTCGAAATTTGCTAATATTCATTGCATGCACTCACACTGCAAGGTTCAAAATATGATTAAAAAAAAACGGAATTCTAATAAACTGTAGCTAAAATGAAATTTATTACCTACTTGTCATAAAATTTACAATAAAAATAATATATCTTTAATCAATACAAAATGAAAAAAAGCACAAAATGAAATTATTATAATATACCGAGTTTTTTTATGCACACAATTTAATTGCTCAGTAAAATTGTGCACAATGTTTTAGGTAACTGTTTGGTTGTTGAGACCGATTACTTACCTATTACCTAAGTCTTAGAAGAATAACTTACTTTTATGCTCTAGACCATACAATGCGATTTTATGTCGTCTACGTCCGACATAATGCATGGACGTGTACTTTTGCATGAAGTAAAGAGTGTGTTTTGAAGTTCCAAAGTCTTTTACTAAATAAGACAATTTAGTATGAATAGGCTGTATGGATGGATAGGTACGTCTGAGGCACACAGTTTGACAACTTATTTTTCATGCTGTCATAACCACAGGCTATTACTATTTTTATCGACATAATACGTAATTATTTTATTATATTTCATTTTCTTTATTATCCTGGAGGTCTTGAAATTTAGTTGAATTAATAAAATGGTCAATTATTGGACAGTCTAATATTTATTAATTAAAATTTATTGATTGATTGAAAATATTCAACTTGACCAGAAGAAATCACATTCAAATGATATAAGAATTACTTTTCACTAAACAGAATACGACATTGTTACAACACATAATATTATGCCTTTAAATGATCACAAAATTGTTTTTGACAATAAATGTTTTTGTATCGCTTTCAGTCACATAAACTAAAACTTCATTACAATGCGTTCTTATTTATACTTTAATATCATACGTTAGCAAATATGTAATATGATTGCAAATAAATTGAATTTCATACAGGCAATTTATTGAGACGTCAAACATGGGAAGACCAAAATTAGTATACAAAGTTCCGAAAGTTGCATTAAAATATTCTAAAAGCAGAGAGACTTATCTAAAATTTCATTTAAACCAAATGCACCTTTATGCAGTACAGAAAAACATAATTAACAACACGTGCGCTATAGTCCTTATGTTGTTCACTAAGAGTCTATAATTGCTCGATACACGCGCTTTTTTAACAGTGTTCTTTTACCCTATGTGAATGTATTCGTAAGAAAAGTGCATCATATCCAAGTCGTTCCAAGGTTTTTAATCCATTGCAACTGGTACCTGGGTAACTTTAGCCTTTTCACCGTCGATTTGATATCCAAGATGTCAGTAGAAAATTGGATTTGTAAAATAAACATGTCGCGCTGTCTGAGTGCGAATGTCCAAATAAAACTACGCTTTAAACATTTGATTTCATGACTCGAAATGGCATATTTATCAGTTTTCAAATGATTTCTTGGGCATTTCCTAATCTGAGATTCCGTTTTTGATTATGTTGGGTTGGAAAATGATTGATTTTAATTATTTATAGTTAGAAGAAAAGTTTTTTCACATCATTAGCCTATCTCAGTCCACTGCTAGACGTAGGCCTACCCTATTAACTATGCGTATAGACTTATTAAGAAGTGCCCGTAATCGCCACGCTAGGCAAGCGGATTGGTGATCGCAGTAATGTGTCCACAATGATGATGCTACTGCCCATCATCAATCAAATCAAATAATGGTCAGTGACACTTCAATCCCTTAGTCGACTCTCACGATATCCACGAAAATAATTGGGGTGGTGACAAATGTATTTTTGCTGCTGCAACCCAACTGCACTATACGGCAACCCAATTTAATCCAAAGTTTTTTTTTTGAAGAAAAGGACAAGAGGATGTTACGAAAGTCTTTCTAACAGACTCTTAATAACGTTACTGTGTAGTTGCTATCAGATATATCGGAGCGACCACAGCGTTCAAAAATATCTGAACACGCACTCTAATGCCATGCCAATAGAGGCCTGGATGCTTAGCCAAGTTGCCAATCGCTAACGCTTAGTATCATATCGTAGTTTTCCCTCTCTTTCATATTAGTGCGACAAAGACAGTTAGCTGCCTTTTGTTTACGATTGACGACTAAGCGTTAGCGTTTGGCATCTTGTCTAAGCACCCTAAGCTCAGATGTTAGTGAGGGTTCTGGTTGGTCCGATTTATCTGATGGCCACTGTCCAATATTCATTTGTTTTGTGTGCTTTTGTTGCACTGGGCTGTCAACAAACACACCTTTTAAAGGTGCATTCAGACCAAACGAACATTCGCTATTCTAACCCCCCACTCCACGAAATTCGATCGTTACACAAAACGTGATTGGTTGATTTCGTAGAACGGGGGATAGAACAGCGAATGCTCTTTTGGTTTGAATGCACCTTAACATTAGGATTTTAGAATAGTATAGAATAGGAGAACTTTATTCAGTAACGATTGATTAAAACTTAATTACTTAATTACAATGACAGTAGTACACATTTATAAAGCGAAACTGAAAAGATCCACACTCAGCGTCATGCCGAGAGACCCTTGAGGACCCTGGCGCTGGTCTTCATATAATCTAATTTTCATATTATCACGACAGTGGCAAACAAGGTAGTGAGTATACAGAGTGATTTTTGGGCCATGTACCTTCTACATGACCTAAAAAACAAGGTACTGTGAATGGTCACTGTTAAAAACAACAAATAGCAAAAAGATTTTAACAAGAAATCCCAATTCAATATTTATTTTATTTTGATTTCATTATTTTTTGCATTGTATTGTATTTTGGTCACTTTCTGCTAGTCGATATCTAACGTGCATATTTTGAGAGGTCCCAAAACAGGTCCAATACTTGTTGGAACTTCACTATGTTGGGTTATGTGGGACTCCTCGTTATGGGCTGATGGAACCCTGAGTTTACCCACTAAAAAACCTCTACATCTACCGCAGCTGTGCTGTAACGGTGGGCAAAACCCTAAAAAACAGCAATAACTGTCAGTCTCAGGAACACTTTGCAGCTCATTTCACAACCACTTAAAAACTATCCAAAGAACATAATAACTTTTTTACGACAAAAAGAGCTTCTTGCATATTTATGTGGTTTTCGTACAATTTAGCGTGGAGTAAAGTTTCCTATTGAAAATTTTACATTGACTTAAATATCTGCCTAGAAGTCAATTGTGCGAAAAATATTTTTTTATCGCCAAATAAAAGTACTTAGAACTTTTTGGGAAACATAAATCCAATTACTTTTTATTAAATATTTTGTATTATGTTTTTTCCAAGTAGTAACACTACTTTATATACCACCTACATAAATATCAAATATTAGATATCATATCGTCCTATTACTGCAAATACCAGCTATGTGCACGTATTATGTTATTCGATAATGAATTTAACTGGCATGATAAATCAATTGATTCTGGGATCGATCACTTTTTTGTTGTACTTTCGTGAAGAACAACACAAAAAATAAAATTCCATTTTTTTTCAATTTTTATATGTTTATACTATGGCACATATATGTCGGAGACATGCTTCAGTTGGCGCAGACGTGTACGACATGTCGAGTCATCGAACGTCTGAATAGTGTTATTTGCAATGTTTACATTTAATTTGTTAAGAGTAATAAAATGTAGAAAACGATAAGCAATGTTTTGCTTGAGATGTTCTTTGTTTGGTCCATGCAGGTAGACATTAAACGTCATGTTGGGATTAGGGAATGCAACCCGGGTACCCGAAAACCCGGGTACCCGGGTACCCGACAATATTTGGGGTCGGGTAAAACCCGGGTTTTCATCTCATACCCGGGTTTTACCCGAAATAAAAAAATATATTGAATAATGTAAAAGTTAAGTAAAATTTGAAAAATAATGTTACGACTGAAACGCTAACATAAGAGTTAAAGCGTTATGGCACTTATAACTATTTATATTATCATCTACCTCACTTATTTTACACTTAAATCGCCAAACTTTATATTTTCAAATGCATATCGAACGGGTGAGACATTTCATTTCAACCCTTTTGTTTTCGCCGCTACCCACCGCTCAGGTAGGTAAACGATAATCTATAAGAAGATAAACAACAACGACAGTGCATATGTTACTAGTTCTACGCCCTTTACTCCTCACCCTGGCTGTGGCATTCGTTTGTTAATAATTTGCATTTGCACCTGAAGTCAGTGAGGTTGAGACAGACGACGCGAAGATACATTTCCTATATGGTGTAACTTCATTTGTAAACGCCAACTGAAACAATGCTGAAGGCGTCGGATATTGCCCGGAGTTGGTCGTGCAAAGTCTGTTTTTAATATGATTTTGAAATTAGATTTTCAATGTTTCAAACGTGAGTTGACATCATCATCTCATAAGACGTCATAAGACGTTCAATGTTGAACATCAGTCTCCCCTGTTGTATCCAGATTCGAGACTCCCGCCCTGCAACCTTCATACCGTCGCATCGCATGTCCATCTTGTGGGTGGAAATCCTACGCTGTGAAACTGTCTGCTTACGAGCACTTTTCGACCCCATCGGCTCCTGCTCTCCTGTGGCCAATGTGGCCTGTCTATTGCTATTTCTGCATAATCTGGATGGCTATGTCGGTGACTTTAGTGCGTCTTCAGGTATCCTAATTACAGATTCGATTACGCAGAGAAACTCGGAACGAGGAACTTTGAGTTTTGAGATGTATCCGAGAGTGAGTGACCCACGTTTCAGCACCGTGGTCATCACTGGTAACCAACATTGATTCAACGTCGACATACCGATAGTCATCACTAATGACCCAAGCAGCGCCCACATCTCCATCGAATTGAAGGCTTTTTCATCGTCCTCAAACACTTAGTGGCAAATTATACTCTTCTAACGTTTGTATGCTTTGCCGCAGCGTAAGGACACATCCATATCTCCGTCTATGGCTCTGTAGATACTATATATGGTCCCTTCGTAATCCATTATATTCGGGAGGCTAGAAGTCATCAAGACAGTATGCGTTCTAAGCGGTTCGTGATGATCCTTGAAAACAGTTTATAATCATGACTAACCTTCTTCAAAAGGCTGTTATCACCTTTTTTGAAGAACAGCACCAGATCGCCTCTTTTCCGTGACTTTCATGCTTAAGGCGTTTTGCCCGCGAACAAATTAACGAGCTTCTAGAGGACTTTAAATACCATCGGTCCACCCGCTCTCAGAAGCTCTCTGATTCCGTCGTCGCCTGGCACCTTGTTGTTAACCTGTTTTAGTTCTTTTCAATAAAAGCCTTACAATTTACCACCCAGGGCGGTTTATTTCACAAGGGATGTTAAGTTTTTTGACTTGAGAGTAAAATAAAACTTTTGACACGCCGATTTCACGCCGGTGAAAATCATCGGCGGCAGCGGCGTGAAAAAATCATCGGCGGCGGCGGCGCAGCGCACATGTCTATTAGGGACTGATATTTTTTATTTAATATTGTGATTTACTGAGATTTTTTATATACAAGTTGTGAAATTTGTAAAATTCGTATTTGCAATTATTATTTTCACAAATAAATGTAAATTCTGTTCATCAAAAGAGCATTTCATTCATAATTACCTTTCAAAACACAGAAAACAATACTTTATGCTATTTTGGTCGAAGACCGGGTACTACCCGGGTACCCGGGTATTAAATCTCAAAGTCGGGTAATACCCGGGTACCAAAAATGGCCGGGTATTGCATTCCCTAGTTGGGATCTACCCGCCTATGAAGGAAGTAGTTGTGAGCTGAGATTATAAAAGGTCACTAGCGCAGTGTACAGGGATTCATTCTTGATTTAGACTTGGAATAAAGCATTCCAGGGTTGAGTAAATGATGCATGGACGCAAGCTTATAACTCTCCAGTCGTTTTCTATCAGTATAGTTTAAAGTGTTGTAAATAATCTTGTTTTAAGTGTGTACTTGTTGTGATTATTTAAAGTTTGGAAAATGTAAGACCGTCTGAGTTTCTTGCTGGTTCTTCTCACGACAGAGGTTTATCTTTTGCGAATCAGTGTAGTATAATAAAAGATCGTAATTTACCTTGTGTTTAATTATGTGCGTCCATGCATAGTATACACCTTTGTAAGTAGGTACGATGAGTAGCTTTTAGTAGGAATTAAATATTCGGCCCCCCGTTCTCGGCTGTCCCTCTGACATCAGAAAGTGGGATGTTGACTAATCACCTACAATAAGTGGTGATGGTAAATGTACCACACGTAAAGAGTGAGGTTTGAAATCATCGACAGTCGGTAAGGTTGAACTATCGTTTCTTTTTTATTTGGTGTAAGGTGTAAACTACTCGTATCTTTTGAAGCAAAGTCTGTTTCGAGACATAATTTGAGATATAAAGTTAGTTTTTTTTATGGAATTTCTATTGTTGCAATACGTGTGGGTTGGTACCCCACCCACTTCACAAAAAAAAAAACAGTAATTCAAATAATTTCAAAGAATATCATGGCTCATACTTGTTACTTTTCTGATTTTTGAAATACTAGCAGTTCTGAAATACGGGCTGGTAACCCGTGGTTTTATTTTGTGGTCTACCAAAAATTGATTAGAGATTCTTATAGCCTGTTTTTTTAAGTTTTCTATGCGTGTAAAATTTATGTTACAGAATGTTTCGTGATGATTCCGTTCGTGATGACTATGTTGTGGCAATGAAACGAGCTCAGAATGTTTCAATTTCAAGAACAACACGTTCATGGTAGCCAGAAGGGTCTCCGTTCATGATGACTATGCTGTTGCGATGAAACTACCACAATTTCTTGTGAATCGTCCAGGAAATGAATAAGAATAAAGACTCCAGCTCTTCGGGAGTTGCTTTTGGAGAAACGGATATAAAAGGACAGGTTTCGTTCCAATTGTTTTAATGCAAAATTCGAAGCATTAATTTAAAGAAATAACAGTTTGACATTTCTATTTTTAGCGTGAAGTTTTTGTGTTCTCAAAAACGTTTTAATATTTGCGAGATTAACTTGGTTGTAGTAAAGTGAAGCCCATTATTATTTTAATACAAAGTTAAAAAGATACCAATACCCTAACCTCAACTTTTTATTTTTGTGATCAGGTTAAGTTGAGAGCTCGCGTGCAAAATATCTCTGTCATAAAACTGATACCGTACAATTTGATGATTACAGTTCAACATGGTGAATTGGAGCGAGCTGCCGGCCTGCAAGTTATTGCTGTCATCATGTCCCGACGGCGCGGCAGAGGCTGATGGCTGGTGTCGCTGCTGCCTACCGTGAACACGTGGTGCAGCGCGTGGTGTAGACACGTTGTCAATCCGGTGAGGAGTTCACATTTTGTTGAGCTATTTGAGCCCTGAGCTAATGTTGTTGAGTCATCGAGGGCTTCTACCCTTTCGATTCTATAGAGTTAAAACTTGAGCAAGAAATGTAACATTAAAACTAAATTAGACAGCGATAACGTAAGGTTACGCAAGTTTATTAAAGACTTTATTAAAGTTTTATTAAACGCATTGAGATGTATTTTAACAATTTCTGATATAGGATGATGATGATGATGATGATGGTGATGATGATGGTGGTGATTATGATGATGATGATGGTGGTGGTGATGATGATGATGGTGGTGATGATGATGATGGTGGAGATGATGGTGATGATGATGATTATTATGATGATGGTAGTTATGATGAAGATGGTGGTTATGATAATGATGGTGGTTATGATGATGATGGTGGTTATGATGATGATGGTTGTTATGATCATGATGGTGGTTATGATGTTGACGATGGTTATTATGATGATGATGATGGTTATTGTGATGATGATGGTGGTTATGGTGATGATGATGATAATCATTTCTTATTATTTGGACCGTCAATAGTTTCAGTTTGACTACCTTAGTTCAATTAAAATGGTGGGTACTAGAATTAGTCATTATAGTTTGCAATCGTATAGTTTGCAATCGTGGAATGAAACTATTTACATTTTTGTTGGGTTCAGTTTTCTCGGACTACATACACCATTTATTATTCGTAGTCGTAGGTGTAAAATCGGATCTATTTTTCCGTCTCAGTGCGGCCACGATTGTGAGTGGCGTGCGTTTGGTTTAATGGTGTAAGTGGTCAATGCGTTTTGATTGTCCGACAGCCATGGAGGTGGTTGTTAAGACTCTATTGCTCGGTGTAGCATCTGGAGTATTGTAACTGCTGTGAGTACTACAACCCATTTGTTGTTTTTGTTGAAGTGAAGTGTTTCATTTTTACTATTGTAGAACTATGTCGGTTACTAGCTAGTAAAGTAGTAAGTACATAGATACACTTGCTAGTCTGTTTCAAATGTTAATGAAGTTGATTTTTAATTCCCTTAGTTGGTTAAATGAGTACCTAAAGAAAATATGATACTGCATTACGGAATTTAATTTTCTATTAACTACTTTAAATGCGGAAAGGGTAATTATTAAATTTAATGAGTTCTTATGTCATTTGAGCTTTCAATGGACTGAGAGCAAGTTCGATGGATTGAGTGTGATCTAATAATCGCATCGGAAGTTTCGGAGCATGTAAAAGGTGCACGCGGACTGCTTTTTAAGTGCAGTATACTCTTTGCGAGGAGTAGCACTTACGCGGCTGAAATGGTTAACTTCTGATGGGTTATTGGATCCTAACAAGCCCATGGACAGAAATTGAATCAGGTGCATGGTTATGGTGTAACCTGGTTGAGTAACTTACGTTTTTGTTTGAGTCGAGGGATTGACTCTTTAGTTTAAATCATTTTGACTTTTAATTGGTAAAACTGAACTTGGTTTTCAAGAAATGTAACTGAGTGATATTTGATGACGTGATGATAGATGTGAATTTTTGGTATACCGTTACGTTCTGGGGGTAAAAATGAGCCGGGGTGTTAATTGCCTAAAGACTGGCATGTTTTTTTTACATTGTCTTATCAAAATCCCAAACGTGATGACGAATGTTGTAAATCGTATGTTGGGCAAAGTAATAAGTTGGCTTCAGAGTATGCCCACAGTCAGTTTGGTGACTGTGGATGGTTTTCGTACAATCATGTAATGATTGTAGACAGTGTTCCTGCGTACCTAGCTGAGGTCGTGGATGAAGTGTGCCTACAGTATTATGGTGACTGTAGATGGTATTCCTGCGTACCTCGCTGAGGTCGTGGATGAAGTGTTCCTACAGTATTAATGGTGACTGTAGATGGTATTCCTGCGTACCTTGCTAAGGTCGTGGATGATGAGCTTGCCAACAATGATGTTGAGAGTTATAGAGTGTTCTTGCAAACTTTATTTACTCAGGTCAGTCAGTTAAACTCAGGTCAGTCAGTGACTGCGCTGAAGGTTATAGATGTGTCCGTGTACTTTACTCGGATAGCGGGTGTTTTGTGACATGTTGATGACTGTAGATTGTTTTTCTGTGTACATTGCTGAGGACGATGAGTTTGCTTACAGTATTTCTGATAACTGTTGGTGGTATACCGTGCCTTGCTAATGTGGTGGATGTGTATAGAGTCATGTGGACGATTGTAAGATGTTCCTACGATCCTCTAACAGGTTATAGAAGAGGAGTGTGAAATGATTGTGTGTAAAATTGTTTCAAATTTGATTTCGTAAAATGTAATAGTAGTCCTTTCTATCCCATTATGTATTGAGGTCAGAATGGGTCGACCGTACCAGAGGCTTGATCGTAGCCGTAGCCCGTTGTGTCTGCCTGTGAGTAGTCCGTGGGTACGCGGTGCGCGACAGGCTCTGGCGGAGGTCGCGTTTTAGAGACCGTAGTGTCATAGGGTTGAATCGGCGATCCCTTAGGGATGCGCGTAAAGTATGTGGTTATGTGATAACCAATAGGCCACTAATGACATTATATTCCTCCGAAAGTTTTCTGTAATGTTTTACGTAAATTGTGGCTAGGAAAGCCAGATTGTACTTGTTTGCTCTTGAATTTAAGTTGGTGGTAATTAATTGACCATAAATGATCCTAAATTCAGTTGCCAAGATTAAAATTATTTTTCTTGAGTTGAGATGATTTTACGTAGACAGATAATTTGGTCAGGAGTGACCGAGTGGTAACAAAGACTACTGGTGTACGTGTTTGTTTCAGATACAAGCGAGGACGCTTGTCTTGTCAGTATGGCCGTGTCGGAGACATGCTTCAGTTGGCGCAGACGTGTACGACATGTCGAGTCATCGAACGTCTGAATAGTGTTATTTGCAATGTTTACATTTAATTTGTTAAGAGTTATAAAATGTAGAAAACGATAAGCAATGTTTTGCTTGAGATGTTCTTTGTTTGGTCCATGCAGGTAGACATTAAACGTCATGTTGGGATCTACCCGCCTATGAAGGAAGTAGTTGTGAGCTGAGATTATAAAAGGTCACTAGCGCAGTGTACAGGGATTCATTCTTGATTTAGACTTGGAATAAAGCATTCCAGGGTTGAGTAAATGATGCATGGACGCAAGCTTATAACTCTCCAGTCGTTTTCTATCAGTATAGTTTAAAGTGTTGTAAATAATCTTGTTTTAAGTGTGTACTTGTTGTGATTATTTAAAGTTTGGAAAATGTAAGACCGTCTGAGTTTCTTGCTGGTTCTTCTCACGACAGAGGTTTATCTTTTGCGAATCAGTGTAGTATAATAAAAGATCGTAATTTACCTTGTGTTTAATTATGTGCGTCCATGCATACTATACACCTTTGTAAGTAGGTACGATGAGTAGCTTTTAGTAGGAATTAAATATTCGGCCCCCCGTTCTCGGCTGTCCCTCTGACATATATTACACTTTTATATTCGAGAAGCTGCCGCGGACTTTTATGATTATAACGTTATTTTATATGACGGTAAACGTAATTTGGGCTATGAAGTCGTCCCCTGGGTAACCACGGAAAATTCACTAAAATAGCATGTTAACACATGTTTAACTAGTGTGATGTGTACATATACACTTTTTTGTTACTAACACATGTAAATTATGGCGAAATTACATCTATTAGTTATGTCTCTTGAGTCACTTGTAACAAAAACATACAAAAACTTTTCTTTTAATTAGTGTTAACTAATACCAATAAAACATAAATCGTAACTCTGACGTCTCCTTTTGTTTTAAACACCGTTTATTTTAAAAGTTAAGATATAACTGTTACAATTGCATAGAACAATTTAAAAATATGTTAATTAAACTTGTGACACGTTGGTGACCCAAGAGACAATACGGTAATCCAAGAGACTTTTTTAATGTACGATTAGGTAAGCCAAGAGACAAATCGGTGACTCGGAAGACTTTTTAATGAAACGAACGTGATTTATAAATATGAGAATATGACACATTTTATAGTCTTTTTTCATAAGGTGTAGTTGTTTGCCGGAAATTATTTTTTTTTTGGCTCCTCTGACCACTGCCTGGTATCCAGTATAGTACCCAGTGCAGCCATACCTCAATCACCGGCGGTAAAGCACAGAGTATGGCACTACTCGTCAGCAGATTGGGACGGCATGTGTGACTATTTCGCGTCCGTTCCTTTGATGCAACGCTGCTTTAGCGAGAAGGATCCCTCAGCAAGTGCTGCGTCTATTGCTGGCGAGATCGGTCTAGGAATGGAATACTACATTCCTTATTCCGATGCAGTCATTAAGAGTCATAGACGACCCTGGTTCAATAGCGCGTGCGCTGAAGCCATTAACAACAAACAGGCGGCGTATCGAGTTTGGATCAGGGGCCGCGCCTGTAATGATCCCAACATTGTTTCGCTGAAATCAGCTTACAATACTGCCACCAAGGTCTGCAAGAGGGCGTATATTAGAGCAGACGCCCAGCGCGTTGCAAACGTAGGTTTGGAGCTAGTCTCGCACCCAACTGGGTCGCGAAGTTTCTGGCGTCTGGCAAAAACTGTGCAGTCAAATTTCTGCTAACCATCGCTGAAACCGCTGAGATTACCAGATGGTTCATTGGCTCATCAGGCGCAAGAGAAAGCCGATCCCATGCCTAGCCTCTTTGTTGTGAACTCTCGTCTTGATGACTGCTCTATGCCACCAACATCCATACCTTCCTGTGGTGCCGTGATGACCGAAATTCATTTTAGGCATCGCGATGTACGCCGGGCTTTACAGTCACTTGACATCCAAAAAGCCAGTGGTCCTGACGGTATCCCAGCGATCGTACTCAGGAAATGTGCAGCAGAGTTGCCTCCGGTATTGACGCGCCACTTTAGTCTTTCGTACTCGTCTGGTAGCATTCCGGAAACTTGGAGAGAGGCTAATGTGCAGCCGGTCCCCAAAAAGGACCCCGTTCAGACCCATCTAACTACCACTGCATTGCCGTAACCTCAATGTTATGCAAAGTGATGGAGCGGATCATGAACGACCAATTGATCCGTTACCTAGAAGATCACTCCCTTTTGTATGATTCGGCAGTATGGCTTGAGGCAGAAACGATCAACGGGTGATCTTCTAGCGTATCTCACGCACCTCTGGAGGGAGGCAATTGGCAAACACGGCGAGGCCTTGGCGATCAATCTCGACATCGCCAAGGCTTTTGATCGGGTTTGGCACAAAGCTCTTCTCTCCAAGCTTCCTGCGAATGGCCTGCCTGTCCAGTTAAGCAAATGGATTGCTGACTTCCTGTATGAGCGCAGAATCCGTATCTGGGTGTGATTCGCGGTTCGTGACAGTGAATGCTGGCGTCCCTCAGGGCTCCGTCTTATCGCCTATACCCTCTTTCTTCTGCATATCAATGACTTACTTCCTTTAGGAAACATTCATTGTTACGCAGATGACAGTACGATCCATGGGCGTTATCTCGGTCGGCCTGGGGCAAGCAGGGCAGAAATTGGCGATAAACGCGATCTTGTCGTTGAGCTAGATCGGGTTCTGGATCTTATTTGCAAATGGGGTTCCGATAACTTGGTCGAGTTCAACGCCAAAAAGACTCAAGTGTGCGCTTTCTCCACCAAAACATCTTCCTTCCACCCAGTTCCAACTCTTCAGAACAGTCCTCTTGGTTTACAAGATAGTCTGAATATGCTTGGCATGGATATACGCTGCCATCAGAAAAATAAGAAGTAAAAATGAATCGATACTCTTATTAGAAACAGTGACATTGACAGAAAAAATGACATTTTTTGATATTGCAAATACATTTACGTACTATAAATAGTAATGATTTAATAACTTATTGTGAGTAAAGGCATTAAAACTCTGAAAAAGAAGTGCGTGTCTCTTGTCTTACCAATATTGTCTCTTGGGTCACCGAAAAAGTCAGTAAGTGGACTGGTGACCCAGGAGACAAACTCGTGTTTAATCCAGATAAAAGCCTAATCTAAACAAATGATGACAATAAATAGGTTTCTCAACAATATCAGACCCCAGTGTCATGTACAGTGATCGGATTAGGTAGTGCCATTTCGGGTGAATGACCTTAAACATTATACTTAACATGGATAAGCCTCGGGATCCCGGGACTTATATTTTTTTACAGAACATTTTCTTGTTATGTCATAAACTCTAGAAACATGAAAAATTAAAGGATTTTTGTAATTGTGAATACATCTTTTATTTGATGTTTTTATAGCTGCTACTAACAGTAGTAGAAGCAAAACAATTATTAAAGAAAACTCTATGACTGCCCTACTTTACCAGAACCTCAGTCCAGTTAGAACGAAATCAAAGTCCAGTGAGATCGGCCAAAAGAGTCCCAATAAGAGCGTCTCAAAGTCCGGTAAAAGGTAAAAATGATTGATTAAACCAATCATTTAACTACGAGTGTGAAATTAACAACTAGAAAAACATTAATAAAGGCACACATATGACAAAATTAGCTATTGTGGAAAAATACCCTTAAAACCATGTTCGATAAGTAAAATTAGACTAATTTTTATCAATATCAAACTGAAAGTAAACAAAATAACTATAAAATTGTAAGTTTTCGGACAAAAATTTTACTTTTCATATTAAATGTCGGGCTTAGAAGTTATGTCCATACTAAGATAACGTACCGAAGTCCCGCGAAATGGCACTACCTAATCCGATCACTGGTCATGTATTAAGCTATAGTTTTGAACCAATTTCGTAAAAAAATACGTAAAATCGCAGTGAGTCAGGAGAAATAGAATAAAGCCACCTTACCTGTATCAGAGCTCCGGACGAAATGAAAGATACAACCAACTGCCGTTCTAATGACGGACCGACTCACGTAACTCTCAGATCGGTTTTCTATTGGTCGAGTCAATGTTGTGCGGCATCACGCCATTTATTGCATACTTTTGACTCGGTGAGTCGGGAGAACTTGTTTTTTGTTAGTAGACAGTGACAATTTTTAAAACTATATTCTTGAAAAAAGTAATTACTTTTCTTGCTTAAACTTTGCGTTAAAAGATAGTTAGCGCAATGTTTTATTGAAAAAGACTGTGACATTAAATGCTACAGTGGGATTTTTTTTCACCAACAAGGCATTTCACTCTTAAAGTTTACGCAGTGACATGACATTTTAGTATGGAAGTGAAAATGTGTCTCCTAGAAAACCAATAAATTTAGTACAAATTATAAAATTATTTATTTGATATTTTGGTCAATTGTTATTTAATAGTCTTATTTAATGTTATATACATTAGAATCCATTAATGTTAAGTAATACAATAATAAAAAATGATTATTCAGTAGTGTCACATAAAAACAAAAAAAAAGTGATTGACCCTCTGCCAAAACCTGATTTGTGCAGATAGCTGGTATTTGCAGAAATAGAACGATATACCAAAGAAAAAATACCAAGATCACCAACGTCCGAGGTGGAAATCGTGTTTCACAGTTTGGGATTACGATCCCGTAATCACCCTGTATACGGACGGCTGTAGTAGGTATCATCATAGTCGTATGATATGGACATGCGACTATACAAAATTGTGTATACAAGACTTTCAGTATCTATTTAGCCGAGAAATGGATAAAATTTTACTTTCGACATGTGATTAAACCAAAGAAACAAACATTCGAAACAGGCTACGAGCAAATAAAACATGAAAGCCGCGCGCCATATTAAATTGCCTTTTAAAAACGGTCCTGAATTTTACTTGACAAATGTCACCCCCTCTTCAATGCGTCACGGTAATGAATTTCAATATCAACCTATAAAACTTAAACCGCCATTTAAAAATAGTTGTGATTGGTCCGTCAAAGTTTTGATTGGCTATATTGTATATTACAAACATTTGTCAAAGATGTTGCGCCGAAATATGCGCGGTATAAAGAAAAGCGCTATGTCCTGCCCATCTTGGCACAATTGAACAATTATGTTTGGGGGCATTTTTGAACTGGCGTTAGACGGCCATGTTATATATTATGGTCGCAGGAAACAGGTGAATCTAGTAGTTAAGAAACAATTCATAGGAATTTAATTGAAAAAAAAAATCAATTAAATTGCTATGAATTGATTCCTAAATACAATTCCAACTATAATTTCAAACTCGTTCCAATAAAAATGCTGTTAAGCAAATAAACCTTTTTATACATTTATATGAACGCACAATTATAAACTCGTTTTAAATTGATGTAATAGTCTAGATTGCCATTTTATTATTACGATCAATAATTATCACGGTGTAAAATTTTAGTGCAAACTATTAAGCTACATTTTTCAAATTATGATTGGTGATAAAATTATTTATTGGCTTGACGTGAAGACAAACTTCGCCATTGATTTTTAATATTTTTATAGAATGTGCCATCCGAAAGCTTGTTGAGTCTGGAAAAGGGGGGGTGAAATTCAATGGGCATAACATACAATTTATCCGTTTTGCTGATGATATAGCAGCATTAGCCACCACATCTACTCAATTGCAGGCATTAGTTACAGACATGGACACAGTTTTCAACAGCTTTGGACTAAAAATTAACGTAAATAAGACCAAAACCCTTGTCACATCAAAATTAGCTTCATACAATAGACCAATTTTAATAGACAACAAAACAATAGAACAAGTCACTAAATTTAAATATCTTGGCAGCATTATTACAAATGACTCCAGGTGTACACAAGACATAATCACCAGAATAGCAATGGCCAAGAGAGCCTTTAATGCGAAAAAAAGCCTGCTCAAATCTAGAATAGCACATAGTGTTCGCAAAAAGCTAGTAAAAGTGTACATCTGGAGCATTGCGCTATACGGAAGCGAAACGTGGACAATGACTCAGAAAGATAGAGATAGATTGGAGGCATTCGAGATGTGGTGTTGGCGAAGAATGGAAAGAGTAAGCTGGACAGAGAAGAGGTCAAACGAGGAGGTGCTAAATATGGTGAAGGAGGGCAGGTGTATTTTAAAAACAATAGAGAACAGAAGAGGGAGAATGATTGGACACTTGTTACGACACGACGAGTATCTAAAGATTATAATAGAAGGAAAAGTTGAGGGAAGGAGACAGAGAGGAAGACCAAGGAGGGCCTATATGGACCAAATAAAAGAAAAGGTGCACGTGGTGTCGTACCAAGCAGTCAAGGAGAAAGCCCAGGAAAGAGAAGCGTGGAAATTGCTCCACCGACAAGAGCCTAGCTCTTAAGTTTATGATGATGATGTGAAGACAAACAGCATCTTTTTCTTAAAGAAAATAGCATTCATAAAAAAAGCACTTAGATTATAAATTATTAAACAGTATATACGATTCGTCAGTAGAAAAGAAAAAAAAGTAAACAAACCTAAAAACTTGCATTATTTCATAATTACGCACTTTCAGACCACATTTTTTGTCATAAAACCAACTTGTTCACAGTTTCACACACATTTTTAGTTAAAAAGTATTTATAATGATTAGTTATTAATATTAACGTAAAAACGATATATTTTGTGTCACAAACGTCAAGTTACCTACTACAGAAAGTCATCCATATTTGTATGTTATCATATGGCCGTTGGGGCGGGAAGGTTCTTGAGTGGCGCGTGGCGGCCACGTACCGGAAAGGCGTAGCGTGGGTAGGCCCCCCACAAGGTGGACTGATGACCTGGTGAAGGTCGCAGGAGTCCGCTGGATGCGGGTGGCGCAGGACCGGCCATTGTGGCAATCTTTGGGGGAGGCCTATGAGCAGTTGACGTCTTTCGGCTGATATGATGATGATGATGTAAATTCTTTATTGTACACAAACACAGGTAAAACTACACATATTAACAATAATTTAGACAGGTACAAAGGCGAACTTATCTCTGTAAGGGATCTCTTCCAGTTACCCTATGAGCAAAGGAGTTGTGTATGTATAGGAAGCAAAAGATAGACAAACATACAGACTTTGTTTACACTTTTTTGTTTTCTAACTGGCGAACAGTATAGGTAACAACTGCTTGTGTGGTTGTGGTACCTATGTCAGTAAAAGTAGTATTTCTGATTTAAAAAAATGAAAATATTTCCTAAACCGATTTGATTGTTCCTCAATACAGAATACAGAATACAGAATTTATTTGGTAAAAGTAAAATTCTTACATGTCAATTTTTATATAGGTGGGTAGGTATGTAATTACAATTAATAGATGTCATTTTACAATAATAGTCGGTACTTAGGTTTAAAATGTATACAATAGGTATTAAATATTATGTTTATACAATATAAAGAAAACAGCGCTGGGTCAGTGATCTTTACCGTAATATATTTGTAAAGTCATTTATGCAATAATATGCCCTTTCAATAAGTAGTTGTTTTAATTTAGATTTAAATATTTGGTCTGTTTTAGAGTCTGTTATGCAGGCTGGTAATGAGTTATAGATGAGTGGTCCCATGATGCTGAGTGAGTGTCGTGACTTGGCGAGTCGTCGCCGCGGTACGATGAGCTGGGGACGTCTGCGCGCGGGGGTGTCGCGGGTTTGGGCGCTGGGTTTATACTTATCAATATTAGTCCTAACGTGCATACAAGCAGCCATAATATATACGCACGGTAAGGTAAGTATCGTAAAGTCCAAATGATTCATACAATTTTGAAACGAACTTAGTGATTGGAATTACTTAGTTAACCGAACGTATTGGTATATATAGCATTAAACAAATCATTGAAATATTTCCCAAAATGATTTGATTGTTCCTCAATAATCATAAAGTCCAAGTGGTTCATACAATTTTGAAACGAACTTTGTAGTTGGAATTACTTACTTAGTTAACCGAAGATATCAGTATTGTGTACAGTATTACTGATTTAAAAACGAATCATTGAAATATTTCCCAAAATGATTTGATTGTTCCTCAATAATCGTAAAGTCCAAATGGTTCATACAATTTTGAAACGAACTTTGTAAATGGAATTACTTAGTTAACCGAACATATTGGTATTGTATGTATAAAACATAAATATGAAATATAGTATTACTGATTTAAAATCAAATCATTGAAATATTTCCCAAAATGATTTGATTGTTCCTCAATAATCATAAAGTCCAAATGGTTCGTACAATTTTGAAAAGAACTTTGTATTTGGAATTACTTAGTTAACCGAACATTTTGGTATATTGCTGATTTAAAAACAGATCATTTAAGTATTTCCTAAAATGATTTGATTGTTCCTCAATAATGATAAAGTCGAAATGTATCATACAATAAAAAAAAAATATTACGATTCAGGGGGGTTTATTAAGTGGTAATTAACTTTTTGACATTAATTTGACATTGTAATTTAAGTTATTATATTGAATCGTAAATTTTATCTAGTAGTATGCAATTGGTATTTGTTAGTTGTAAGTTATTTTTATAAGGATTTATGATTGTATTTGCAATTTATGTAATATTATGTGAAATGAAAATAAAGATTTTAAAACGAACTTTGTAAGTGGAATAACTTTGGTTAACCGAACATATTGGTATTGTATGTATGTTACCTTAAAGGCTGGTAAACGATGTTGCCTAAACACATGACAGCACGCTTGCTCCGTTGGGCATCAATGACGGATAATTGACGTGACCGGTGGACGTGTCACGTCAATTTGACGTGACGGGCTTACAATGCGGGCGTGACGTCATTTCAAACTTTGACGGAGGGGTTATTGTTGTTTTGTTTCGGTCAATGGGAATTGATAGAGGATTTGGATAAAGTAAGGTTGGTTGATATAGTAAATATTGTCTGATACTTTGAATTGCGCCTACTTTAAAATTTTGTGCGTAACAATTTTTGGCTTTGAATTATAGTGGAGTCATACACATAACATTTATTTTTACTCTGGCTTACCACTTTTCTATGAGTATCCAACTCTTCACGCATACATTTTTGAACTTGCCGTTTTTTTCTACTGATTAGCTGATTGGCTAGAATATAGCATTTTTGGGCATATGCATGAGAAAAATTAGATAAAAATTTCGATTGTTCTTAGATATAATCCTCATAAAATGGTGATTGGTGACCGTACCGTACATATATTATCATAATATGGTTGAATCCTAAATTACACGAATATTAACTGCTAACTATCTGACCGAAGAACCTATATAATTTAGATTTTTAACGGACTTCAAAAAAGGAGGAGACGAACGAGTATAAACCCGAGATGGTCCCGTTGGCATCAAGTTGGGATCTTGGAGAAATCGAGGGATCTCTTCAAATGTTATAGGTACATGTATGGCACTTTTGATAATTCTCATTCATTTACAAGAATTTGCATTCAGAAAGTAGGATTCGATGATAGGAAACCAATGATGGAAACCATAGATGATAGGGTCTTGGAGAAATCGGTTAAGTTGGTTGTTTAAAAAAAAAATTTGGTGATTATTATAATAAACTACTACCCAGTTGCCGTACCGCGAACTGCGAACATCGTAGGATTTTGTCTCTGTTGCTCTAATGACACATTGCTTGGAGTGACAGAGACTGACAGAGACCTCGAAATTTGCGGTAGTACGCCTGAGACGTAATATTTGAATGAAGTTTTTGGACAATGCGACTGATAACGTTGAAATACCAACCTCATCTGAATCAAGATAAGCCTCCGTGAGAGTCTAGAAACCTTTGAATCAAGGTCTAATAACAATACAACAAATACAGGAGTGGGTGTCGTGACAAATAATTGATAAGCAGTCATGATAAACTAAATAATCATTCATATCGAAGCAAATCAGAAGGAAAGAAGTCTAACCTGTATTGTATTCTCCTAAATTTAGAATGGACGAGTTAAGTAATTCAGGAAAGTGTATCTTCATTTAGCAATAATATTTTTACTTGCTATGGAAGCTATATTCAGAATATACAGGGTGGTTAAATTTTTTCTGATATGTTTCATATTTACGGAATTATGGCCTGTAAACACTTATCGATTACACCCTGTATAATACTGCCATGATATACATATCTGCCAGATTAATACATATCATCAGGTATAAGCCACGAAATCCATGACTCATGAAATGGCTTTTGGTCAGCATGGGTGACCTATTTAATATCTCCTAGACAAGGCAAAGGCCTTTCATACTGACACTCCGTACCGGAAAAGAGATCAGCCCCAAATACCTGCAGATTCCGGACTCACTAAGGCATAGTCTCCCAAAAATTTGAGTTCTGCCTCATCGTATACGATTTCAGAATGGCATTAGGCTAGGCTTGTTGGGTCGACTTGAAAATTGCCATAATCCTATTAGGCACTGGTCTCACCGCGAGCAAATAAGCTATGAACTATGAGATATAAGAAACACGAAAAAAAGATTCACACTCCCGATACTCGTGTCGCCGTGTCTCTTTTATTTACACGGGAGTGCGAATCTTTTTTTCGTGTTTATATCCCTTGACAAAGTTAATAGCTTAATAGCTCGCGGTGAGACCAATGCCATAAGCTGACAATATTGACAAGCTGCATGTACAACGCACTACATTCACCAGCATCAATGTCTACTCTAATGAAGAGATGGCTATCGGCGTGTGGGATTGTGACACATACCGCCGCAATTTGTCTCGTCTCGTGCTATAAATTGATTGTATTCGCGGCGGGGCGTCTATGCTCCTATCTTGAGGGGTTTGGCCGAAGTTATAGGGTTATAGCGGTTGGGAGTAGAAACATTTTTGATTAATTGATTATGGTTACACTGTACTTGGCTGCCGCTATGAAGTCAATCCTGACAGCTGTCAGTTTCATAGATTATCTGTCAACAATGTCACCTTTTGACACATAATGTATGGAAATGACAGGTGTCAGAATTGACTTCATGGCGGCGGCCGAGTAGAGGTATGGTTAAACATTAGCTAGGTCTAATAAGCGTAAAAGTGCTTTTCATCACACTTACTGTCTAAGCGCGCCATTGCTTGCGTGCGTAGCGGGAAAAGTCAGTACGTCATTTAATAATATTATGTCTTAAAACTTATTTTTTTGTCGGCAAGTGTGATGAAAAACATGTACACAATGTACTATTGCTCTATTGCTTTCTAGTTATGCTATTAAAAATAATGTATTTTTTTACAAGCATGTATTAAATAGCCTACCAATGAGCAATACATTGTAACTGAGTCTACCTCTTCTGTAAATAGGTATTTTATAAATCTATTTGAAATAAGCGTGCTTGTAGTATTTGCTATAAGTAAACCATTACTCTTTATTATTTGATCTTGAATCTTGATTATAAAGTAAGTCTCTAGATGTAGTATATTAATGCTTCTAGAAGTCGGAAGCAGAAGATATTAATATAATTTATGTAATGTAGAGAAAGCTATTAGATCTGTCACGCAGGCTACGCATAAGTAGTGAAAACAGTTCTCTTATAAACATAGCTAGACCAATCCATTATTTAGTACTTTATATTTACTTGGCGTAAATTGTCAGCTTCCGTAGCTAGCGTAGCCTAATTGGTAGTGACGCTGTCTACGAAGCTAGAGTTTCCGGTTTCGAATCCTGGCGAGGGCATTATTTGTATATTTATTTATTACAAATATTTGTTCCTTGGTCATGGATGTCTATATATTTAAGTAATCCATTTTGAAACCATTGTATGTTGTGAGTGTTGTGTAATGTGTATAGGCCTAGTGACAATCCTAGCTTACAAAATAATAATCAAGACGAAGTGCGGGTAGTACGGAAAACCCGCGCACCTAGAAGGTGTTGATACATTTTCTCGTTAGTCTGCCTACGACCACGGGTGTATCGTCATGCCTGAAATGACAGGATAATATTGAACGCAAGTTGACGCGACCATAGTTGCCGATTTCTAAGAATGAGCTTTTGATCATTTAGAAATGATATTGATATAAAATGACGTTAAGACTATCGGAAAAATGGTGAGTTTTACCCTCATATTAATAGGGATGAATATATAACTGTCAAAAGTTCATTCTTAGAAATCAGCAACTATAAGACCCGTTTGTCGTTAAAATAAGCTAAAAGCTATCTTCTCCAACCTTGCACCACACCCTAACCGACTCAACTTCGTAATAACAAATGGTTCCGTCTACACGATATTACAAGCTCCCACCTCCGCTTATACCACGCTAATTATTACTAAAACGGGCAATAACAATTTCTCACACGCAGTTTTAATCGACAATGTGTTTACTTTACTATTTTTCTATAACGTGAGAATACAAAGTAGCTGTGGATTAACTGCCCATCATATCCATTTATGGCTTAAGATTTCTGCCTTTTTGGTTGTGTTTTTAAATATCCGTCTACCCATTTAATTGTAAACTAAAATTTAATTGGTAATCAATAATTTTGCTTTCAGAAAAATCAATAAAAATATTCTGGCGAAAAATACTGACTGCTTTATATTATAATATTATTATTATGTCGCGGTGAAGGCGTTTTCACTGTATTATGACCTAACGGGTAATTTCAAATGTAAGTGATTTAATTTTGAATACATATTTTGCCACTTTTTGCGTCATAAATAAATGAATAAAGAATGAATTGCTAAGAATACCTATATAAATATTTTTAGTAGATTTACATGGATTTTAGTAGGCAGGTATTCAAAGCATTTCTTTTCTATACAGGGTGGAAAAAGATTTTGGGTCAGTGAGGGCAGCTACCAGATTCCGTGTAGCTACGCGAAAATGGTCTTAGAAGACCTTCTCGCGATTTTCAATCAAAGAAGATTAGCGTTTTCAGATTTTGGAAAAAGTATACAGGATGCGAGGAAATGGTCATTTTTGCCAAATTTTTTTTTTGATGCCAATCGATCCTGTTTCTGTTCAGGATCAAAAGCTTGTATGGGACCACAAAAAATTTTTCGGCTAGAAAAGCCGCAAATCGGGATTTAAAATTCCCATACAAATTGTATGAAAATTAAAAAAAAAAGTTTCACGCTTAATTTTTTATGCCAATCGATTATATTCCTATCCTGTAACAATAGTTTCCTAGGGGTCAACTTACGGTAACGTAACTAAAAAAACAAAAATAAAAAAAACTTTTCATACATTGACTATGGGAAAAAAGTGAAAATTAATTACATTATCCATGACGCTAATTAATGCTGCTAATGATTTCATACAGTATTATTATCATTTAGCATAGGACGACTAATTATCGTGACAGATAAAGTAATTAAGGTTTCACCTTTTTTCCATAGTAAATGTATGAAAACGGTTTTCTTGAAATTTTGGCTTTTTTGTACATTGCCATAAGTTGACCCGTAGGAAACTATTGGTACTGGATAGGAATGGAATCGATACGCATAAATAAATAAGCGTGAAAAATTTTTTTGTAATTTTCATACAATTTGTATGGGAATTCAAAATTTCGATTTGTGGCTATTCTAGCCGAAAAAAATTTTTTGGTCCCATACAAGCTTTTGATCTTGAACAGAAACAGGATCGATTGGCATCAAAAAAAAAGTTTGGCAAAAATGACCATTTCCTCGCACCCTGTATACTTTTTCCAAAATCTGAAAACGCTAATCTTCTTTAATTGAAAATCGCGGGAAGGTCTTCTAAGACCATTTTCGCGTAGCTACAAGGGATCTGGTAGCTGCCCTCACTGACCCAAAATCTTTTTCCACCCTGTATATCACTTTTTTCATCAAGAAACATGTTTAGTACTTATTATGTGTAACTACTCAAATTGATTCATTAAATATTTTTTGAGATGTATTTTTTAGTAGTAAAACACTACTTACTACGTGCCATTAAATAAATAAATAAATATTTTAGGACATCTTTACACAAATCGACCTAGTCCCACGGTAAGCTCAATTAAGGCTTGTGATGTGGGTACCAGGCGACGATATATATAATAGATATATACATATACTCGTAGATACTTAAATACATAGACAGCCATGACCAAGGAACGAATATTTGTAATAAATAAATACACAAATAATGCCCTCGCCGGGATTCGAACCCGGAACCTCCAGCTTCGTAGGCAGGGTCACTACCAACTAGGCTACGGAGGCTGACAATTATTTTTTAAATATTAGTTAGATGTCATAATATACCAAAGAATAAAAATTTACCCATCCGCTGGCTGTTGTCATCCGCGAAAGCTGAGGACGTGAGTTCAAATACATACCACCTCCGGCATTAATAATATTCGATATTTTTCCTTCGGTATATGACATTTAATATTTAAAAAGAAGTACGTATCATAACATGCCCTAAACCACTAATTGGAGTTCGAGGCCAAAGAATCTACGAATATATTGCCACAACAATGAAATATTCATACAATAGTAAATCCTTATTTTCTAAAAATAGACGTTGAGATATGTTATTTATTGGTAATTTTAATTCTTTAATTTATAGAAACAATATTATTTACTTATTTTCACGTAAATATAAGATATTTTAATAAAAACGGAATTATCCGCAATTATTAGTAACAAAGTTGGTATTGCGCTGGTATCACCTCATGTGTTAATAACATTTGGTACAGCAATTTAACTACACATAAATTAAAACCCTATTTCTGCATACGTTTAGAAAATTGCAGAATAATACATTGTAGCGTGCTTTATGTTCACATTTCGTATTCGTAAAATTCCTTTGACCTACACTTTGGCAGTGCTATAGTTCTCCATTTAAATTATCATAGAGATCTAACGTTTTGTTTTCTTCTGTAGGTTGTTAACAAGGTGACCCACTTGGTTCAGCCATGTTTAGCTTCGCTATACACCCCATCATCAAAAAATTAAATTCCAAATGAAATATACTGGGTGAAATGTTATACGAGTATGTACTGTCTTAATCAATATGGCACGCTGTCGTTTGTTCACTGGTAATTTTAAGTTCTTTACAAGAAAATGTTGTCATAATATCAATGTTAGTTAAGAGAAAAGAAAAGTTTTTAGGTATTTACGTGTTTTTAAGAAAATCCTAGTTGTGACAGCCATATTAAACAGAAACGCGTAAAAACACTACAGTGGTATATAATGTTTTTATTTGGAATTATTTTAAATAAATTAATTAAATAACAAAAAGGTTGTGGAAACCTGAAAACTTTACTTGACAATGACATAAGAGACTTTGACAGATTTGACAATAACGCATCTGTCGTAGTTTCGTTGGCCTCGAACTCCAATTACTGGTATAGCTTAATAAAAGAGAGCGGTCTGTTTTACAATCTCTTACTCAAACAGTTAAAAGTGTAAAACCAAGCCATAAACACGCGCGGTGTTAAGTTTTAATGCATGCTGACTATTTTAGGATTGCATTTCGTAACCTAATGCATCGGATGTAAACGTACGTGCATTCAGAGTGTGAATTAAGCTGTATAATTAAAACGTTAAAATATAAATAGACGACTAAAATAAATAAAGTGAAGATTACAATTACCAGATTGTTTTAGTACGATAAGATAAACACTAGATCATAAGATCAGTATGTTTATCTAATGAACAGCGATCGGTTTTTTGGATTCTCCCGGCGGGTCTACTGAAAAGTAGTAACTTGAAAAATAAACTAATTATATTGCCATATTTCTGTTTCATAAAGTATGCTCTTGTGTGTTTAATACAATAGTGTTAAATAAAATTTTATGGTCACACCCGTAATTTTTTTATACGCGAAATCCCGCTAGGGGTACCCCAAAAACCGATCACTGGTAATGATTGGTATGTCAGTATGTCGCCGCGAGATAGATTTTCCATCTTTTCCACTAATTATTATGAATAAAAGAGGGATGGATAGTAGGGTGGAGCGAAAAAATATTTTTTTTTTAATTTAGTTTTTCCTGTATTACCAATCGATGTTCGACATCTTCAGATGTCTTGAAAAAATTTTTCAAGGTTCTACATCAACGTCTTGAGGTGGCGCATCAGATCTGAAGTTTGAAGAAAAACGCAAATTACAGTTATTTTCAACATTTTTGTTTAAACCAAATTTTTTGCCAATGTTTTAATTCTAATAACTTTAGAACAATAATAATACTTCTAGATTTAAAAAAAAAATCAGGTGTGAGGCTAAACCTTCGAAATCCGAAGCAATGGACTCTTCATTCTCTCTGAAATACTGGGACTTTGCGTCAAATATTGATATGTCCTGCCTGGCCTTTCTTTTACAATGAATGGACCCATCTCTTGCTTCTGGTACACAAACAGATGCCGAAGCCTCAGTTACGAGCTTGATGCACCATTCCACTGCCTGAGTGCGACAAGGATAGTTTTCAATCTGAAATAATTTATCTCCTGAGTATATCATTTCTGTAATCTCTGCGTCACTGTATTTCATGTTCACTGGAGGTTCTATTGTATTTCTTTTGACCAATTAATGAAATCATAATAATATAATGCCTCTGTTCTAACATTAGGTAGCTAAATCATTGCCTCACGTTTTCCTTTACACTCTTTTGTTGTTTTTACCACCTTCTACGGCGCCAGTTCTCTTAATTATGGTTCATCATAGTGCAACATAGCTAAAAGTAATTATTCCAGGTGCGCAAAGAATATAGTTTTTATAATAATTGTGTTTCGGTATTCAAGCAACTACAAACAACCTTTAATCATGCTAAAGATATGAATAGGCTCATGTTTACGATATTAAATAATTTTGATTGAGAGTCATCGTACAAAATCTGTTTTTTTGTTTGTTTGCGTAATTTCTTCGCAGTTTTGTAATTATTACAATAAACATAATAATAAAATCACCATGCAATGATTTGTTGGTAACTTATCATGGGAATGATGCTTTGTTTCAAATGTTTTCAATGTCGGTGGCGATCATTTCACATAAGTCTTTTACAGCAGGGTATTTACCATTATTCAGTTCCAGAAGCTCATTTATTAGCCACAAATAATATTTTATTATATCACATTACGTTAGTAACATAGTACAATTTAGTTTTTTTGGATCGCCAAACAAAGGGCACCGCAAGTGTCAAAATTCAAAATTAACAAAAATTCAACTTTTTTACACTTGCCCTTAACACTTATTAACGAGTTTTATTTTTATGTAGCGCTAGTACAACCAGTATAATACACTATACTGAACAGAAATGTAAGTTTTATGACATTTAGACACAATAAAACATTAACTTGCGGCTACACCTTAGAGGCAAAATTTTATCTTTTTTGCAAACTACCCTCGTGGTGCGCCACCTTAAAATAAAGTCGTAGAGTCTTGATTTTTGGTCTGAATGAAGCTTTCATATACGGTCAACTATTGATGATACAGGAGAATTAAAATTTAGAAAAAAAATTTTTTTGGTCAAATTCGCTCCACCCTAATGGATAGTCTATCTCGTGGCGACATATTGTCGCACTAATCCTGTGCTAAGCCCACCTGGTTACCCTCCCTTCTTAGAGTCCTTATTGTATACAAATTAAGGAATAATATTCTTATATTAATTAAAAGCATAATTTTTTCGTCTATTTATATTATAACCTGTTCAAAACGGCATATCGTTTATCAGCCTATTGAATAGTTTTTTAGTTTTTACATTAGTAACAGTTATTAATTATGTTACACTCTGCAAATTCCTACTAAAATGATTGCACGGCAGTATTTTCGATGCAACTGAGTTGCACGAAGATAAACATTTAATGAAAATTACATTGGCGGTAGTTATTACATTTAGAATTACTTACATAAAGAGCTATGTAGTATTATAAAGGTGCGTTTAAACTAAAAGAGCATTCGCTGTTCTAGCGCCCGTTCTACGAAATCAACCAATCACGTTTTGTGTACCGATCGAATTTCGTAGAGTGCGAGGTTAGAACAGCGAATGCTCTTTTAGTTTGAACGCACCTTAAAGGTGCGTTCAAACCAAAAGAGCATTCGCTATTCTATCGCCCGTTCTACGAAATCAACCAATCACGTTTTGTGTAACGATCGAATTTCGTAGAGTGGGGGGTTAGAATAGCGAATGCTCTTTTGGTTTGAACGCACCTTAATATATCTTAAGATTGCTAAGCTGTAATTTTGTCTTCAACCATTCTGATTAAAATTACATAATTATTATGTAGAATTGAGCTTTCGCCTTCAAAAAAAATTTCCTATGAAATGTTATTTTAAATTCATAGCCATTGTAAGTATGCAAACACTACTTACATTAATTCTTACATTAATAGAATAGAATTCAAATTCAAATTTCGAAACACTTCGGCAATATTCAATTAAACAATCGACGACCGTTACAAGTGCACAGAAGGGCTTAAGTCTACACATTTTCATAGACAATTTCGTCATTTTTACGCACGATTTGTTTATGGTACGATCAATGGTCCGGAACGGGTAAAGGGTACCAATTGGCGACGCCGGTTGTTTATGTCTACGATCTTATCTGTGGTTTGTCTATGGGCCATACGGGCGCCCGCCCTTTTATTAAACTCCCATGTCAAATTTATTGGGAAAGCTGTGGAGACGTTGTTAGGTTAAAAATTTATTTATTGATAATAAAGTCAGAGACAGTCTCATGCATAGTCGTCATCAGATATAACAGAGCGGACAAAGTGCTCACAAATATCTGAGCAGGCCTTTATTGTTGTCATGTCGTTACAGTAGAATTTGCATTTGAGTGCATGTTTCGATATTTTTGAGCACAGTGTCTACTTCGATATATCTGATGGCCACTGTACTAATACGTATGCTTAGCACATGATTGGTACGTCATTTTGTCGCCACGAGGTAAATTTTCCATCTTTTACTAACTACAAGTATATGAATAAAAGGGGGATAGATAGTCTATTTCGCAGCGACATACTGTATCATATACTGTCAAGGTCTCAGATAAAGTAGTAATTGTTATGCAATTTTAACAGATAAAGTAAAAGGACGTGTGAAGAGATTTCACGTAATTTATTTCTAGTTCAAGGCCTAGTGCCCCTCTGATGGTGTAGTGAGGAAGGTTAGGTTGGAAACGGCAAAGATGGTAAAAGTTTGTAAAATTTGGTACCACGTAAAACGTTGGACCCAAAACAACTTAAAAGCCCAAACTGAAATAACGGACAATATTGAGTGCTCCAAGAAAAGACGTATCATTTAAGGTTCAAATTTGAAATTAGATTATTACAGGAGTGCCTCAAAGTTTCTGTTACAGCACCAATATATCATAATTATCCTCTTCTTTTGCTAGAAGAAAAATCAAGAACCCAAGTACAGCTACGAAAATGTATGGGTAAACCGTAAATTGATTAATTCATGTTTTTTCAACACACTAATGCAGCACACTAATATATGTCATATACCAAAGAAATATTATCGAGTTTACCAACGCTGGAGGTGGCATTTCTTAAACTCGGTATTTTTTGTTGGTAAATGACATCTACTTGTAATATTTATTTTATAATTTACAATTATACATAATAGTGTATTGCCACATCCGTGTGCACTGTTCATATATACTACTTAAAAACCCAACTCAAAAACCTGGGTCCGTGGGCTCTGGTGCTTTGAGTCTCTTTAAACAAATTTCAAAGAGACTCAAAGATACCACAGGTGACCCAAGAGCTGGCAGCTACCTCGCTCAACAGATCAGCTTCGCGATCCAGCGGGGTAATGCTGTCAGCATTTTTGGTACCATGCCGCGGGGGCCGTTTTTAGATTTAGTTTAGTATATATTTAATTATAGTGTAGTTTTATAATATTGTAGTTTTAATTTTGTATATTTTTGTCTCTTATAAATTAACTATAACTGAAAAATATTTAATACAACAATTTGAGTTGTTCCTCAAAAATATATTTTGTCTTACTACAAAAATAACTTCGCAAAGTACCAATGAGTTATGCATTTATTCTTTGGGCTTATATTTAAATATCCATCGCTGATGAATGTCACCAAAAGTGTTAAACACAAAATGCGATTCTTTAAATTGTATTAGTCTCAAGCCTACTCCGTAGTTTCCTTGTTCCATTAGCAATAGAGGGTGTGTTAAATGAAAACAGGACAAGAATCTTAATTTAATTTAGGGAGCAATCTTTGTAACTGTATCAATATCGTTATTCGATAGCTTCGTTTCGAATAATATTATAACGGGTTTTGTATTAAGCTACCCGGGTCCTGTTTATGCGATATCGGTTTTAACGAAATCTTTTTACATTGCAATTTTATGGTGATTTTTATGGATGTAGATACTTATTGGACGGATTGGATATTATATTGTTATAAGTTTGATGTGTTGTATTTGAAGTGACAGTGAATATTGTTTTTAGAGCAAATAAGGGGAAACGTAGGCAATAAAATTATATCATAAACATTGAAATGTTTATGTTTCAATTTGAATCCTTAAACTTATGAAGTTATAGGTACAATACGAGTACACACCTGTCTAAGTTGAAACACAAGTTCTACGTATGTTTGATTGATACCGTTCATTGTCGATGATATCATTTTAAGTACAATCATTGTTTTATATATTTGCTGCAATGCATTTTAAAGAAATTGTATAATGTAAAATTAAAGTGTAGTGGAAAATCGGTTATTACAAAGTCTTACTTACGCACGATTTTCTAAAGCGACTTGGGGAATGAGATTTTTAAAAACAGTTCCTACATTCTAATCAGATCTACCTTCGGTTTCATTGTCGCCAAAGTATCTTAATTGTCTCAAAACAATCTTCTTCAAAACTAAAACAAACATTGCAAGCAATAACATCAACTATACTGTACACCAAGCATTTCAAAACATATTAATGAACCGCTAATTGAAAACCAACATTAATAGAAAAATATTCAAAATGCCCACCTGCCGGGTCAATAACCTTTCACCGTCCAAATACGATAGGTCATAACCACGTGACTGCTCTTTTAAAGTTCAACCTTTTTGACTTGGTCGGGTCATAATGGTCACGTCAAAACGTCACAGGGAGAAGAGTTAATTTTCTCCATGCACTTAATTTAAAATGAATAAAAAGTTATCGTAGACCTCCAGGCTGTGCGCCCATCATGTTGTTTATCTTTAATTAGTTCGGAATGGCTGATTCATTGTGTGGCGATAGTGCTGTCCACCTACACGATAGGGATGGGAGTGGTGTAACAGGTATGTATTTTGAGAGTATTTAAATAAACTTACACAAATTGACCCGGTACCGCGGTAAGCTCAAGTAACGCTTGTGATGTGGGTGCCAAGCGACGATATTTAATAAAACGTCGGGTTAAAGGCAGAACCAACTATTCCCTTGAAGTTGGTTTTGATAAATCGTATTTTATGCCAATGACACAGAATAGTATTGGTTAAAAGATGTTTTACCGAAATAGTTGGTTTTGCCTTTAAACCGGCGATTATAAATAGATACATAATTGCCACTTACATACATACAGCGAAGAAATTCAAGGGTGTATATGAAATTTCCAACAAGTATTTAGCCAGCGTTGGGGGCCATGCAAAAAAGGCACGTTTGATGTAGAGTTGCGGAAAATAGTCAGAATACAATACAACACTCATTTAAATACAGTAATATGCAGCCGCGTCCAAGGAGCAAATATTTGTGATATAAAAATACACAAATTACGCCCTCGCTGGGATACAAACCCGGAACTACCAGCTTTGTAGGCAGGGTCACTATCACTAGTAACTAAGTTACTGAGGCTGACAAACATACTGCAATTAAATAACTGTTACATAGAAACAAATTTTGTGAAACAAGTCTCATAAAATAATTATGCAACTGGCATCTATTGTGTTTATATAAGTATTATTTACTTGAATTGTGAAATGTGTTTAATGGCATCAAATGATCTGAATCAAAACGCATCGCAATAATACGACTATGTAAATTATCTCAATATCACAAGTAAAAATACCCTAGTATTTTTCACCGTTCCGCATCCCATCCCTAAACCACAGTTTATTGTCCGCCATGTTTATCATAAACACTGGTGACGTTCCAAATGAGCACTAAGACGTTACCGTAACGTTAACATAACGTGCTTGAACGTTTGAATCACATTCATATGTAAATAGGATCCCAGTGCGACACACTGGCGTATTCAGAAACGTGAAATATAATTTGAGTAACTAAAGACCGAAGAGCGGGCGGCTTCCTCGCACAACGCCAGTATTGCGATACGGCGAGGAAATGCCGCTAGCATCCTCGGTACAATGCCACAAGGGCCAATCTTAAGGTGCATTCAGACCTAAAGAGCATTCGCTATTCTAACCCCTTACTCTACGGAATTAGATCGTTACACAAAACGTGATTCGTTGGTTTCACAGAGTTGGGGATGGAATAGCGAATGCTCGGTTGGTCTGAATGCACCTTTAGATATAGGTTAGGTTAAGTAGATTAGTTAGATTTAATCTATCTACATAAATTGTAGTTTTGAAAATAAATACGTTGAAAAAAAATGTGAGTTATAGTAATGTGAGTATAGAATGATAATGACAAACGCACAAATAATGATTAAATACATGTCTTGGGACGTCTTACACAAATCAACCTGATCACAATGAAGGCTTGTAATATGGGTACCAAACGACGATATGTATAATACATACAGATAGTATATATAGGTACATATAGATACTTAAATACATTGACAGCCACGACCAAGGAACAAATATTTGTGATAAATAAATACAAATACATGCATAATTAATGTCCTCGTTCAGATTCGAACCCAGAAACTCCAGATTCGTAAGCAGAGTCACTACCAACTAGGCTACCGAGGCTGACAAACATATTATTTAAATTAGGTGTTACAATGACACAAGTTTCTGTGACACAAATCGAACATATTTTGATCTGTTATTTTTTTTAAATGTTGGATTTACTCGAGAAATTTGACCGGTGGTGGTGTTAAGACCTAGTGGCTGAGTGGCATAGGCGTCAGTCGTGAAATCTGAGTACGTGGGTTCAATCCCCACCTAGGATGTAGGTGAAATAGGTATTTTTTCTTTATTATATTATGACATTATAATATTTATGAATTTAGTCATCGGATTGGGTGCAAAACTATAACAAAAATTCAAATTTGAACTTATGGGAACACTTTAGCCAAGAAAAATACGCATATTATTGAAAAATCTGTACCCAATTTTACCAACTTACAATGTTCGGGTGTGTAGATATGTATATTTTATGGATGTATGTGCTCTTTCAAGCCCACATTAACAAGTTTTGTTAAGGTGCATTTAGACCAAACGAGCATTCGCTCATTCTACCCCCCACTCTACGAAATTCGTCAAAATTCGTTGATTTCACAGAGAAGGGGATAGCGAATGCTCGTTTAGTCTAAACGCACCTTTAAAGTTTTGCACCCAAGGTTACGATCACTATTTATGATTTTACATTGATATTACATTTTCGTTTCTGAATGTCGTCCAGTGCGACATGCTGTTGTTTGTGAAACAGAATTCGGATTGTCTTTGAAATGCTTTTAAAGGCAATGGTGGCGAAGTTATGTTTCTGTTTTGATAGTTTTCATGTATGAGTAAAGCTTGATAAAATAGTGTGACATGAAAAGATATGTGTTTTTAAACATTAAAAGTCGAACAAAATTAGTTTATCAGATTAATTTGAAAGTTTTGTTGATCATCGAGTGAATCCTAATAGTACATTACGACACAAGTGCGAAAAACATGAAATTCGAAACGAGTGGCGATGTTTTACTTAAAACACGACCGAAGGCAGTTTTTGAAATCCCGTATGTAGTATGTACACAATTAGTTTCATTTAGAAAACCAATTATTGTGGCTAGAAACGCTTATCGCTAACGAGAACTGTATTAAATTAACATAAAGTTGGAAGGAACTCCAAAA